>CM060276.1:10346372-10367135 GCA_030684275.1 Acipenser oxyrinchus oxyrinchus
TAACCTCGAGACGGTGCCCCTCTCGTATGTCGGGTCACCTCAAAGACGGTGGCCCCCTCCTGTTTATCGTGTCTATCGATCAAGTAAATGTTGGGCCTTGAAGAGGCGGAGCCCCTCTCTCCTTGTGTATATGTTCACTAACTCTGTCAATAAACACTACCAGGTGGCATAGCTCCGCCCCGTGAATTATTATATCACGCAGTAGGCATACTGTTGCAGAAGAGCAACACATTTGAAGCAATATTCATTAAAAATGTTTATCACAAATATTATATATTCCATAAAGTATTTCTTTTGTTCAACTTTCAGGTTTCAGATGCAACTGATGACTATATGATGCACCTGGTCAAAGACATTATAAACTGTGGATACACAGGTGCTATAGGCACTGAAAAGAAGCGCCATAATCAGGTTTAGTTTAGTTTGCTTTTCTTTTGGGGGTTACAAAATGCACAATAGAGCCACCAAAATTGTCCAATTTCCTGTTTCTACTGTGAGCCAACAGTGTAAAGGTACACAATTTTAGCATTTCTGTTTATCTTTAAGTAATCTAAGTTTGTATATTCTCAAAGTGACTTCAGAATTTTTCAGGTGGACCACTTTGTTTCTTGTGACCTTACTTTCTTTACAATTGTACTGCATGCCACCATGAGACTTGTACCAATGCTTTAACAGTTGAGGAAAGGTTTGGTGCTGTACAATTTCCTTGATTACATGGAGTGCCACACAGACCTCTGCCGTCCCTTATTTGTACCAGGAGAAGATGACAAAGTAAGTGCATATGAGGCACTTTAAACTCTGAAATGTGTGTTACCAAAGGGTTTTATTTGTAACACCTGTTTCACTCTTGTCATCTTCTCAAAATGTTAATATCAATGTATCACGCTATATTATATTCACTGACACTTTTGTCACTTGACTATTCAAGGTTTTGTACAATTAGATTCACGGATTTAAATGATTTGAGTTTAAAAAAAGACATTGAAAATATGAAACTAAAGCTTTGTTTTGAAATGCAGTAAACCAAGGCCAGATTAAATCAAAACTTCGACCCACCCGCTAACAGCAAATTACAAACCCAGTGCTTGATGGCGGGTTTTTGTTTGCCAGATGCTTCTTGCTTCTACCTGATGGAAACCCGCCCTCAAGCACTGGGTTTGTAATTTGCCATTAGCGGGTGGGTCAAAGTTTTAATTTAATCCGGGCCCTAGTTTTTCACAAAATTTGGATAAAAATTTTTAAAAAATCCTTTTTCTTTTAAGCTTCTAGTAACAGGGACAGATACATGCCTTTTTGCTTTGTAAGAAAGAGTAATCTGTATTAGTGTCCACAAACCTGTACACAAATTAAATGTTAATTGAGTAACATTTTATTAGAAATGTACAATGCATATATGCAGCTTTGAGATTTCATACAAAATAAAGGTTGAAAATGGTTTATTTTAAACATTTGCTTACTTTCATTGATTATACCATTTTTTTTAACAATTATTTCTCATGAATTCCTGATTTTCTCACAATATTGGAATGTCCAATTATTATTCAACCTGGCTCACTGCTGCAACCCCCTGAACTAACTCGGTTGAGAGACGAGGACGAGCACTTGTGTCCTCCGAAATGAGTGCTGTCAACCATTCGCTTTTTTTGCTCAGCAAGCCCACGGTCCCGTGCACGGTCGGCAGTGGCATAGCTTGGATTTGAACCGGCGATCTCCAGGCTATAGGGTGCATCCTGCACTCCGGCGGAGCGCCTTTACCGGATGCGCCACTCGGGATCCCCCACAATTATTTTTTTAAATATTTTCTCTGGTTTCAAAATATGCATCCAATATAGAATATGGCACATTTTATAAATGTTTACAAATAAACACAATTTTTCTTCATTGAATAAACATTCAAATTACGTGTTTGATCGTGAGATTATTATTATTTATTTGTTTGGTTGTGCTCTAGACCTTGTTTCTTACTCAGTGTGCATTTCTCATTCACAGCATGGATTAGTATGTTAAGAACAATTACAGTAAATATACTGAATGCATTTTTTTCAACCACCCTGTATAATGAGAGTATCACAAGCATTGGTGCAAACACAATTCCACAGAATGCATTCCTCTGGTTATGGGCAGGCCTCCCAGAGTCATCATTGAATCTAATCAAGCATCACCAATGAAACCCATTTTCTTTCTATAAATATTACATTTTAATGGCAAAACATTCACCATTTTTTGTTAGTTTATTTTGTCCTTATTCAACTAACCACCTTAACAGAAATTTGCATTGTAATTTTGATGTCAGTTAGTGAGCATATAGTTTGTAAAAAAATGAGACTGGAAGGCTCTCCTATATAGGCATGTGCAGGAGTGTACAAAAATAATTATCACAAGAGAGGGTGAAGGCATATTGGTACACAGCTACAAAACTACTTTTGTTGTTTGTTTGTTTTACTGTGCACACTTTTACCAGCGATAAAGCTTACTCTTCCTGTTTCTTGTATTCTGAACATGCACTCAGCTGTTCCAACATTCTCCACTCCCTCGTCACTCCTGTCTGACCCTAAGGAAGAACATTATGATTCAGTACAACCACTAGGAAAGTGCAGAACATTCTCAATCTATGGCATACTAAACATTCAAAAACATCACAATAGCTTTAATTTTTCCATAAAAACATACATAGAAATAAACCAATAAGTGCCACTCAGATATAGTAACAATAATCTTTACTTTAATCATTTGTAGAAGGAATTTCAAATGTAACTGTGCGATTAATCTTTTGCATGGATGGATGACTTTTAAGACAAGTATACCACTGGTCCTTTAAGCCATTGATATCAAAACCATGTTTTTGTGTTGCTATGTATATGTTAAATGAAGCCATGTTGTCACTTATCAAAAAGGTATTTAGTTAGTTTTACCTTGAAGACCAGCCATTTCTCTGCATAGACTGCAGAACAAATGTGAGTGCAGTTGTAGATCTGACAAAATATGACAAAACAAGTATGTTACAACTGGAAAGAACCTACATGTAAACAGATTTTTATTTTGTTATTACCTGATCAGCTTGTGGTTTGTGTCCACGTGGACTAACGACAAAGGTCTTCTAATGAAGTAGGACCGTCTGACCGTATGCATCCTAATTTTGTCATTCTTTGTAAAATTCCTAGAGAATCCACTCGGCGCATTGATTCTTTTATCCGATACCACTGAATGCGATATCCTTCTGCCTGCAGACACCCCTTCACCATTCTGTACCCAGCGCATGGAAATGTTCTTTTGATAGATGACACAACACTGTCCAGGTCCTCGTCTGAAATTTCCCCCCAGCTTCTCAGATAAATGCTGGTGACTGGTCTTGCTGGCCAACTGCAAAACAAAGCAGCTTGTGGAGCTGCATGAGAGGGTCCATAATTTCAGATGGGATATCAAAAATGTTCGAAGCAGAAGATAGTATGAACATTTCTTCATTGATGACAAATTCAAAGTAATCTAAATCGATTGAGGCTTGATTGAGTGAGACAAAGAGGCCATTAGCTACAGTCTAAGTTATGTGTTGAATCGTTTGCCACTTTTTTTATTTTGTTTTTTAGTATCAAATGTTCTTTTTATTAATATTTTGAAATAATCCATCATCAACCTAAGCTATTAAGTAATACTAAAAAAAAAACACTTACCTGAAACTGTATGTGCTGCATGACGTGTTTCTGCCTTGTCTTAATAGAAAATGTGTTTGTTTCTCTCTTCCCTTCGTACTCGTAGCTTGCTTTTTGAGTTGTACTCGTAGCTTGTTTTTTGAGTCGTACTCGTAGCTTGCTTTTTGAGTTGTACCGTATTTGCTTTTTGAGTGCACTTGTGGCTTGCTTTTTGAGTCGATGCTCGTGGCTTGCTTTTGAGTCGTGCTCGTAGCTTGTTTTTGAGTCGTGCTCGTAGCTTTTTTGAGTGTGCATTGTGGATTGTTCGTGACTCGTACTCGCTTGCTTTTGAGTCGTACTTTGTAGCTTGTTTTTGAATCGTCATGCTTGTTAGCTTTGTTGTTTGAGTCGTACTCGTGGCTTGTTTTTGAGTCGTACTCGTGGCTTGTTTTTGAGTCGTACTCGTGGCTTGTTTTTTGAGTCGTGCTCGTAGCTTGTTTTTGAGTCATACTGGTGTTTTTGTTTTGTACAATATTTTTTACGCATACCAGTATTTTTGACAGTGATCTCACGCCATATCTGTGCTCTTCAAAATCTTTTACTGTCATTGCAGACTTCAGTGACACTATACAGCTCAGTTCATACCACCATAGCTGTTTATGTTTGTTAAACGCATTCAAATGGCTTCGAAACAACCAAGGATTATTAGCGATGTTTTTACAATTCTAACAATAGTTTAGAGGACCCAGGTTGTGAATATTATTACATCATTGTAGATAGGGGTTTAGGGGCTTGCCCTAAACCCCTGTAACTTACTATCTGAACAAAATACATTGAAATGTGAAAACACCGTTATCAAAAGTGCCCAGCCATTTACAGTTGTGCCTATTTGCTTGGTGCTGGCCAAGGTTGCCCCAATTGTTACTACTAACTTGACTTGTGTTTTGATAACTCCACTTTAAAATGGCTGGGCACGCTTGTTAACTTCATGTATTTTCACATTTCCAACGTGTTTTTGTTTCAGATACAGTACTACTGTACTACTATATAACAGGTTTCCTTTGTTCTTTACAATTAGTAGTGCCTTAGAGCTCTACCACAGAAACATACTGAAATATTTAGGACAGATGTGTAGCAGACAAATATATATATATATATATATATACAGTACAGCAAAGTTTTAGGCAGGTGAAAATGCTGTAAAGTAAGAATGCTTTCAAAAATAGACATGTTAATAGTTTATATTTATCAATTAACTAAATGCAAAGTGAGTGAACAGAAGAAAAATCTACATCAAATCCATATTTGGTGTGACCACCCTTTGCCTTCAAAAACAGCATCAAGCATCAATTCTTCTAGGTACACTTGCACACAGTTTTTGAAGGAACTCGGCAGGTAGGTTGGCCCAAACATCTTGGAGAACTAACCACAGTTCTTCTGTGGATTTAGGCAGCCTCAGTTGCTTCTCTCTCTTCATGTAATCCCAGACAGACTCGATGATGTTGAGATCAGGGCTCTGTGGGGCCATACCATCACTTCCAGGACTCCTTGTTCTTCTTTACGCTGAAGATAGTTCTTAATGACTTTCGCTGTATGTTTTGGGTCGTTGTCATGCTGCAGAATAAATTTGGGGCCAATCAGATGCCTCCCTGATGGTATTGCATGATGGATAAGTATCTGCCTGTACTTCTCAGCATTGAGTAGACCATTAATTCTGACCAAATCCCCAACTCCATTTGCAGAAATGCAGCCCCAAACTTGCAAGGAACCTCCACCATGCTTCACTGTTGCCTGCAGACTCTCATTCGTGTACCGCTCTCAGCCCTTCGGTGAACAAACTGCCTTCTGCTACAGCCAAATATTTCAAATTTTGACTCATCAGTCCAGAGCACCTGCTGCCATTTTTCTGCACCCCAGTTCCTGTGTTTTCGTGCATAGTTGAGTCGCTTGGCCTTGTTTCCACGCCGGAGGTATGGCTTTTGGCCGCAAGTCTTCCATGAAGGCCACTTCTGACCAGACTTCTCCGGACAGTAGATGGGTTTACCAGGGTCCCACTGTTTTCTGCCAGTTCTGAGCTGATGGCACTGCTGGACATCTTCCGATTGCGAAGGGAAGTAAGCATGATGTGTCTTTTATCTGCTGCAGTAAGTTTCCTTGGTCGACCACTCACGCCCACGGTCCTCAACATTGCCCGCTTTTGTGCTTCTTCAAAGAGCTTGGACAGCACATTGGGAAACCCATGTCTGCCTTGAAATTTCTGCCTGGGAGAGACCTTGCTGATGCAGTATAACTACCTTGTGTCTTGTTGCTGTGCTCAGTCTTGCCATGGTGTATGACTTTTGACAGTAAACTGTCTTCAGCAACCTCACTTTGTTAGCTGAGTTTGGCTGTTCCTCACCCAGTTTTATTCCTCCTACACAGCTGTTTCTGTTTCAGTTAATGATTGTGTTTCAACCTACATATTGAATTGATGATCATTAGCACCTGTTTGGTATAATTGTTTAATCATACACCTGACTATATGCCTAAAAATCCCTGACTTTGTGCAAGTGTACCTAGAAGAATTGATGCTGTTTTGAAGGCAAAGGGTGGTCACACCAAATATGGATTTGATTTAGATTTTTTCTTCTGTTCACTCACTTTGCATTTAGTTAATTGATAAATATAATCTATTAACATGTCTATTTTTGACAGCATTCTTACTTTACAGCATTTTTTCACACCTGCCTAAAACTTTTGCAACAGTACTGTATATATATATATATATATATATATATATATATATATATATATATATATATATATATATATATATATATATATCGTGTTTATTGTTTAATTAAATGTATTATTGTTTCATTGTTGATTGTCACCCGCACCTGGTAATTATTGTAAATTAGTGCCAGGCTCAGGGTTTAAAAGCGTGCAGCCAGTCTCTTCTGGGCTGATGTGTGTGAAGAAGCACGACTGTGCTGCGTGTGTACAACCGTAGTAAAAGGTAAAGTGAAAAGCCTTTTTGTGTTGTCTGAAAACTGTTTGGTTTCATGTTATGCTGGTAAACAGCTTAGCTATCCAGCTTATTAGTTAGGTTCCAGTGTGTGATAGTTAGTGCTTGAACAGAGCTAGGTTTTGTTTTCGTGTTTGTTTATTTTTGTTAATCAAAAATAGCGCGTCTGCACTTAAAAATCCACTTCTGTGACCTGGATCATAATTTTAAAGGGGCTACAAAATAAACACCGAGCTCCTTCAGAGTGCCAACTACGCATTGGCAGGTTTCCTGACTAGCTCGCATGAAGGCAAAGCCGTTCGTCTGACCAATAACAAAAAAAAACACACAGCTTTTAACACGAAATTATAACACTACACACAGAGCAACTGCTTTCCTTAAATACTCTGCACCTGGCTCTAATTTGCAATAATAATCAGGTGCAGGTGATAATTAACAATTAAATACATTACATTACACACATTTGCATGTGTGTTTGGCAGGAGGATTTTAACTCCCTCCCTGATCTGTTACTATATATATATATATATATATATATAGGATTACTGGGATAATCTTCCTCCGCCCCTGTGCAATTTTTATAGGAGGCTGTGTGGTCCAGTGGTTAAAGAAAGGGCTTGTAGCCAGGAGGTCCCCGGTTCAAATCCCACCTCAGTCACTTACTCATTGTGTGACCCTGAGCAAGTCACTTAACCTCCTTGTGCTCTGTCTTGCGGGTGAGGCGTAATTGTAAGTGACTCTGCAGCTGATGCATAGTTCACATACCCTAGTCTCTGTAAGTCGCCTTGGATAAAGGCGTCTGCTAAATAAACAAATAATAATAATCGATTTCAAAACTGCTGAATTGACCATACATACACGGTGTCCTTCTCATAGGAGATGAATCTGATCACGCTCTGTTCACCCATCCTACTATGCCTACTCTTAATAAAATAACTAGAGTTGCTAGCAACTATAAAGGCTTCAAGCACTTATCATGAAGTTTAAGCACATTGGTTATTCAAGATGAAACGTTATCATCACAACTGTGTTAATTGTGTCCTCTACATCCTTGTCAAATTTCGATGCGTTTTGGTGCAGCCGATAAAGTTATAGGCAGTTGTACAGCCAGTTGCGTATGTTGATGATGTCATGCATCATGTTTGACCTTTAGGAGAGGTCAGAGGTCACAAGCGATGACATTTTTCATAGAGCACATATGACTTCCTATCGTGTTCCATTATAACTATGACCCTGCCGCACGCCCTAGGATTTAAAATTTCAACGTAAATTCCAATATGGCCGCCGCGTCGTATGAGCAATCTGTTTCAATCTTCAGCAGTTATTACTTTCCAATGGTCTGTGCAATTGTGTTGACACTGAAGAGCATAAATGTTGTTCTTGTTATGGGTTGCAAAAGTTTTTTACAATTATCAATATGGCCGCCAAACCATGTGACCAAAATCGTCATTTTCATATCACTTCACGTGAGTCTCTATGGTCATATAAAGTTTCATGACTGTAGTGTATTGCACCTTGGATTTATGCACAAATGTATGAAAATAAGCGCCGCCGTGAAACGTTTATTTGCGTGCCACGGCCATGTTTTGTAACGAAAAGCGTGGATTTTACAAAGCGGTAGAAAGGACCTGGTCATAAACATGAGTGCCAATTTAGGTGTCGATTGACGTTGCGGTTTAAGACAAGAAGATTGTTGAACATTTAGCGCCAATCCAGCGTAGGGTGCAAAGTAATTGTTCAATCGAAAGTTTTTATAGGCCATTGCTGCACTATCTGCTGCCATTGTCATAGTTCCACCTTAAGTTGTTTTTAACAGCAAGAGTTTTGAAAAATTCCCAAAATTTCCATGAGATCCAATATGGTGGTTGAACCATGTGACTTTTTCATTCGGGATGCCAGTCTGGTTGTCCAGCCATAGGCATCTACTTACGTAAGCGTTTTCAAAATTCTGCGATGTTGTTTGTGCGGAATAATAATAATAATAATAATAATAATAATAATAATAATAATAATAATAATAATAACAATAGGCTTCCCAGCCTTTGGCTTGGAAGCCTAATAATAAACACAGCGATAACAATAGGTCTCCCAGCCTTTGGCTTGGAAGCCTAATAAATACCTGAGTCTGAATTCCACAGGGACAGTGGACTTTCTGCAACTGCATTATGTCTTGCAGCAAACTAATGTTAAGCCTGTCTATCTGAACAAATTCGTGGAACCAACACTGTTTTTTTCTTTTTCATGTTTTTGTTCTTCTAAAACAAATCTTCCTTAATGAATTAGTTTTAAGAGATTTTGCTTCAACAGTAGGTGAACGCTCAAGCCTGGCGATGTCGATAGCCACAGCCATAAGAGCCACTGGCAACGAATTCCCAACTATGCTAATTGGTAGGTACCCATGATAGATTCTACTTAAGGCTAGTGTACAGTGTATTCCACCTTATTGCTAAAGGACAGAAAAGTCTCAGTAAAGCAATCGGCTATCCGAACACCAACAACAAAGATAACCAATGTGTAAAAGGATGAACAAAAATATCTGTGTTTGTAAAGGGCTTCATTATTTATTTAATTATTTATTTATGTACTGCACCAGCAACTCTCTGATAATAAAGGATTGCTTGGTGGTACTATAAAGATGCATAACGCAGGACCAGCACTAGGTTTATGTGGGCCCTGGGCAACGGACCTCCAGTACTCCCGGCCCTATTAAAAAGCTTTCATTATCCATAGTCCCTCACTAAAGCTGACATGTCTGGAGTTAGGACATGGTCCGATTTAATTAAAAAAATAATAATTTAGGGCAGTTCAGGCTTGTCAACTCACATTGCAATGCATTCTAGTACATTTTACCTGTCTCAGGTACCTTTCACAGCAAGACTACACTTACCAGAATGCATTGCGATGTGAGGTGAAAAGCCTGAACGCTTCCAAACTGTTCTAGTGCACATGAAGTCATATGGTAACCCTGTGTACGACATTAGGTTAAAAAGGTTCTGAAAGAATACCCTTATTCTTAGGCATATGTTACACTTGCACCTCTATGGTCATTCACCTCAGCTGTGTCTCCTGCGTGAAAAGGCTAAAAGCATGCCAGTCAATAGGGGAAGAAGCTGGTTGGTTAATGACAGGGAAGAAGCTGGTGAAGGGGCGGCGACAGTTACACACTCCAGGTGACAAGAAATTGCAACATTATCTGAAAGCATAGCTCACAAACAGATTTCTTAAACCAACTGTAGTCAGTTTTGGCCAATAGGAGCAACTGCTAGCATAATATAGTATAGAAAAAAACAGAACTAACAACCTAGATTCAATATGCCCTTGCTCTAAACTAGTCTTTTAATTGCAAAGGAGATGGTCCACCTCAATGGAGACTCTAAGGGTGACTCAGTGTACGTAGATCCTTTTTTTTTTGTAAGTCTGCACAGTCAACTCCACCAGCCTTTACTGTGTTCTATTTTTAGCAGAAAACATTAATCTTGCATGTCTCCTAATTTGCCATAAGTGCACCATTGAAAAAATTACTTCAGACTTCCGAGACAACTGACAATTCTATAAATTCTCAATCACTGAAGTGAATGATTATGACTAGGCCATGTCACTGTTTTTAAAAGAAACAAAGGTAATTAATTACTCACAAATTAATTACAAGGCTCCGTCCTGGGATCCCTCCTGTTTTCTCTCCACACTGGCTCCCTGGGTCCCCTTATCTCCTCCCATGGCTTCTCGTATCACCTCTATGCTGATGATGCCCAGATCTTCCTCTCCTCTCCCCCTCTGACCCCGACGTTTCCTCCCGTATCTCTAGCTGCCTCTCAGACATCTCCTCCTGGATGCACTCGCATCATCTCAAACTCAGGACTGCTCAGTCCCTGACCACCTTCCAGTGCCTCCACAAGACACATCTGAACTTGGCTTGCACTGAACTGCTCCATACCTTGCCGTATTCTACTACTGCTCTTAATTATAACTACTTCTTGTATCTTGTATTTGACTTTACTCTTATAGGTATCTGTATTCATGTTTTTTTGTAATTGCTCTTATTGAAATCATTGTCATCCATTCATTGTACTTAGTACGTGCTCCTACTGGACATTATTCGTGTAAGCAAATATTTGTCATATAAGTTTACTGCTCTTAGTCGAACCTGCTCTTACATGTAATTATTTACTGTGTTCTCTATTTTTTGCTCTTATTTGAATTTGATCTTTTGCTACTGATTTTTATTGTACTTTACAACTGCTCTCATCTGAAATGTGATATTTTGTAATGTGATATTTTGTAACAATTGTAAGTTGCCCTGGATAAGGGAGTCTGCTAAGAAATAAATACATTAATAATAATAATAATAATAATAATAATAATAATAATAATAATAATAATAGAAAGAGCAGATGGCTGTCATATATTGAGCTGAAATTAGATTTGATTGTGTTATTTCAAGACACAGCAATGCTTTTCTCTTAATAGTTTACCATGGTAAGAGTGCAGTTTTGATTATACTATGCATGTCACACTTGCACCACTGTATGCAGGACTGTGAGGTGGTGCCTGAAAAATGCCCTGCAGAGTATAAAGTCTAAACATATTATTACATTGTTACTTTACTATAACTGGTATCTTTTATAGGGAATATCAGTTTGGATTGAAACTGATATAAAGAGCTATGGAAAATAAAAATGAAAACTGACATTTGCCGCTGGATATAAGGTCATGCCTTAACGAAAGAGAAAAACTGCCAATGTTACTCCCAGTACCTAAACTGTGAAAACCTTGGTTAGAGCATGTGTGACCTGCCTTCAGGGAACATCAGCTCAATTTTGTCATTCATGCTCATGTCAATTGGCACAATGTCAGGGTTGTGCTGTTACTATACCTGGGCTAGCTAGTTGTGTTGGGCCAGTTGTTCCTCAAACATTCTGCCTGGAACTTGTCATTGACAGAGATTGTTCCAGCCTCACTGATGACAGCAGAGAGCAGGCTTTGGGCTTCATAGAATCGTGTGATAGTGCTAAACTACACTACAAAGTGTTACAGGAACCACTGACTGCCCAGTTGAATATTCCAGTGCTGAACATGAATGTGTGGAAACCTTGCACAAATAGGATGAACAGTTTAACACTAATGAGACAGCACTTAATAAATGGTGTCCAGTGGCAATGACTATACCATAGTTTTGTGCTAATGGCAGGTACAATGCTTTGTGCCATTGATAGAGGGAATATTTTCATATTTTGACAGTGGTATGAACTAATGTATACACACCGGTAATTATTTGTGTGTCATGGTATTGTTTCAGTACTCCATTCTGTTGCCATTACTGGTAATGCTGTCTGCTCATGGTTCTGATATGGTTCCTTCAGGCTAATACAGTGGTTATAATGGAATTGAAACAGTAGAGGCCTGTGTGTGTAACAAAGAAATGCATTGTCCACAAACCAGATTTAAACCAAACTGCATCTTTTTAGCAAGCAGACAAAAGTTGAACTTCAGTAATCAAAAAAAAAGTAGCCCAACACAGGCTTATAAAATATAATCAGGATTTATGAAGAAATGTAAACTAAAACTGGCTTCTGTGCTCCAGCTTTTTCAGCACTAATGAGGATCAATTAGGAATCCTGTACGCATAACTCAGCCGGTTCAGCACCACGGAGAGCAGCTGAGGAGGACACTTGCTTGCACAGCTTCAGCACCAATCACTTAACAGCATAGGAGTGCACAGCATAGGAGTGCACAGCATGTTGGTCTGTATCAACACTGCCTGCTTGCTAGTGGAACAGCACAGGAGTGCACAACATGTTGGTCTGTATCACACTGCCTGCTTGTTGAAAGAAGAGAGATTAAACATGGAGCCCCTAAGCCACCTGTAAGAATCTAGCTTCTAACAGGGTTCTTACTCTTCTGTATCACTCCTGTAGAGTAAAAATTAGTCCTACATTAGGCTTTAAGAAGGACGTATTTATAGACTGCTATATCTCAAGCCATTGCCAGGAGACAGCTTGGTACAGAAAAACAATAACAAAACTGACTGCTTCTTCCTTTTTTCTAAACAGAAGTTATCCAATCATATCTTAGTATCACTCACATACTGTATTTTAGTAATCTTAATGTCACTCACTAATGACTGATTATGATTACATTGGTAGAATAGTGATTCTTACTGAAGAAAACACAGTGGAATGTGGTGAACTAGCTGCAAGGACACCTCCATGAAACAGACAGCATAAACCCCTGAGACAGCTGCATAACAGACATTCATTCTTTTCGAACTGTATCTGTAAGAGAATCATTGAAATGGTTGTTTGAGGTTTAAATGAAATGAGTTTAGGACAGAGGCCCCATATCTGTAGTCACTGTTAATAGAATTGTGTCTTCAATTCCAGTTCGTTCTGTTTCCCCTGTGAAGTAAAAACACAAGGAAGGATTTTTAAAAGATATACCAAGACCTTAAGCAGATAAGTGGGTTTAATTAACAAATTCTGGAACAGCACATCTGACAGTCTCCCTCTGTATACAGTTGAAAGAAATGCGCCAAAAAACCCTGAGGCCGTTAAACACATATTAATGCTGCAGATTTTATTTTAATTGTTAATGCTTTTACATGAACAGATAGCCTTCCAACTGTGAGACCAAAATACACCTTTTAACATATTCACTTTCTCATCAAGAGGTAATTAGAAGCGTACTATGCAAGTTGATGCATATTTAACTCCGTTCTGCAGTATCAAGTGACAGATCATGATCTATGTATTTGACTAAATGACTACAAGCAAAGAAATTCAATTTTTTTAAGTATTTCTTATCTTTTCTAAGAATAACATCCTTTCTTATTATCACCTAATGGGGATACAAATACTTGGTGACATCATCTGTATGCATGAACCACTTGTCCAATTGCGATTCGTAAAGGACCTTCTTCAGCACAGTGTGGAGTAGTGGTTAGGGCTCTGGACTCTTGACCGGAGGGTCGTGGGTTCAATCCCAGGTGGGGGATGTTGCTGCTGTACCCTTGAGCAAGGTACTTTACCTAGATTGCTCTAGTAAAAACCCAACTGTATAAATGGGTAATCGTATGTAAAAAATAATGTGATATCTTGTAACAATTGTAAGTCGCCCTGGATAAGGGCGTCTGCTAAGAAATAAATAATAATAATAATAACTGGGCCTATCATAATATGTGGTATATGGAGGGTGGCTGTGTGTAATGTTAAAGCGATTTGTATCATGCTAACAAGGTGGGTTAACACTAGAAGCCCTGCGGCGGTCATTTTGGCAGTTTTTGGTTTTAAAATGTAATTTTCTCCAGTCATGTAACACATATGGGCCTGTGCGTTTGTGTACCTTTTTGTCCGTATGTATCAAATATTCTCACAAAGCATGAAACACGGGAGAGCAGAAATAAAGGAGATATATTACATTATACCTAAAAGCCCCGGGAACAGTCACATTGATGGCCACACATAAAACAATGTCCGCAATGTGTTTAGCTGTAATTAGATTAGTCTCTTCTCTCTGCCTGAGTGAATGTCTATTGTTTTCAATCAGCCTTTTGAAAGACTGGCGCTTGCTTGCCAGCTGCGCTGCTTTGGTCAGTCAATTAGCATTGGGACTAGTAAAAATAAATACCAGAGACCATGGAGTTTTACAACGCAACAAAATATGCAATTGATGTTTGGATCAGATGGCACGGAAGTATTCCGTGAAAGCTGGCTCCTGACGGTGGCCTGTTCAGTTGTTTTACAATGCATTGGACCTAGCAGCCATCAACTCCTAGGTACTTTACAAAGAATGCACGGAGCAGAATTTGCCAAGGAGAGAATATATTTTACAGTTGGCACAGGAACTTCGCAAGAAGCATTTGGAACAGAGAGAAACTGCCAGCGTGTACCCACAGCTGAAGCTGGCAACCCCGCTGAGAGCCGCAAAGACGCCAATGCCAGGTTGGCAAGTGCAATAAAAATAAAACTTCGAACAGCTGTGCCCTGTGCAGAAAGGCGGCGTGGAGAAGCGCATTATCTGTGTTGATTGTGAACAGCCTTAGACTCAAGGTAAAGGAATACAATTTTGTCGAAAAAGAAAAAAGAAAAAAGAAAAATAAATTAGACTTTTTATAACTTCTTGTGCTCTGCGCTTCTGTTTTCTTCTAAACTTTATCTACTTTGTTCAGTTGCTTTTGCGCATCTGTTAATAAACCGATTGCTGTTGAAAAGTTAAAATGTATTGCTATCGTTACAGTTTTATAAATATGTATGCTGTAAACCGATGTCTGTTCAGATGTTTATTTACTTACATTTTCTTGTTTTGATTTGTAAAATAAATGTTCGCGTGTATGTGTGTGTGTGTATATATATATATATATATATATATATATATATATATATATATATATACAATATGCTTCGGTTTTCAGATAACGTACTCAATAAAAAAAAAAACTATTACGCCTCTGTTCGTTATACTATTTACAGTGTTTTGAATACAGCCATCAAAGACTGCTGCGGGGCTTCTAGGTATGAGTATATTTCCGGTCCTTCTAGTGTTAATTGAAATATAACACTTCAAAACAGTTTGACAACAACTTGCTCTTGTATGTGAACGTAGTCACAGTGGTGACTGGAAGAGGCCTGATGTCAAGTGTCTGGGTGTGTATGCACTCTAACGCTGTTTTCTTTACCTGTCAAGGCAGAATTTATGTGAGACTTAGCAGGTGTGGGTCATATATTAGCTAGAAATCCACTAGTCTTAATGTGCTTGTGCAATGAGTTAGCACTCTTATACTTTTTCACTGAGGTAAGCTCATATGCCTCTGTGGGAGAATTCCCAGTTAATAAAGGTTAGCTGGTGTACATGAAAGGTATCAGGCTGGCTTTTCAAATTTAGTTAACCCTTTGAGTAGTGAGCTCAAAAATGCATTGCTGGTCCTATGGGAGTGAGTTTTTTTTTTCTGTCCTCTGTATGTGCTTAATTATTACGAATATAGTGTACAAACAAACTGAAAGTTATATGTTTGTATGTACAGTATGTAATGAATACTGACGAAAATACAGACAAATAATTTTTACCAAAACACAGTATAAACACACTCACCAGCACTCCTCTCAAACACCTCCCCCAAACAAAGGATTTTCACTTCCTCAATTAACCAATAATCATTCAATTAAGGCTCCTGCCACATTCTCACATGAATTATGGCAGAGATTTTAACCCCCTCCTGCCAGCCCAACCCTATACAGTATTGCCAACCCCACTGTTATAGAAATCATGAGACAAACTCTTAAAAATCAAGTGCTAAAAGTAACCAATACAACGAGTTGGTTTTAAAACCTAGTTAACAACAGCATGTATTGCGTCTTTTATTACTACATCTCAAAATGCTTAACTAAAGTACACAATCTGAAAATAATAATGCAAACCTCGTTGTTGCTGCAAACGTCGTTACTCTCATTCACCATTAAAATGTCAATGCCCGTTTTGACATGCATTACAACAGCTTCACAATGGTGATCGTGAGAGCTTTTAATACTGCAGTAGTTTTGGTTCAGCCACAGGAAAATTCCTTTGCAACTTTACCAGCTTTGTGAAGTGATCTGCAAAATAATCCATGCTCTGCTATAGCTTGGCAAAAAAGTACTTCTGTGTTTGTAAACTCCTCCGCTAAGGTCTGCTGAGCTGCATTAAAAAAAGACGTTCGAGTTTGCTGTGTTAGAGGCTTACACGCTTGGAAGTTTCAATGTGCTTTTGAGGGCGTTCACTCCAGAATTCCCAATGCAAATGTCTTCAGACAGAATGCATATTCATCTGAAAGTCTATTTTCAGTTTACTGGAAAGTAACTGCTCCAGTCTGTGTTGTATTTGCACCTGTAATGGTGGCATTTCTTAGGATTTTCCGACATGTTTAACCTGTCTATTTCATAAAGATAAAAATCACAAGATCTCACAGTACTGCCATGAGATCGCAAGCAGGACTTAATCTAACTTAAAAACCGTGTGTCTTGCGATGAATTTGCGAGAGTTGGCAATACTGCCTATATTTCCAACAGACACAAACACTATTTACATTTAGGGCTTTTAAAATTGCTTGGGAACCCTTTAGTTTCACTGATGCAGACCATCGTGGGTCAGCAATGTTTTGCCGACATTGTCTGTATTTTAGGATAAGCTGTACAAGTTTGTATGTTATTGACAATGTAAGAAAACACAGGGGTTCCCGAGTGGCACATCAGGTAAAGGCGCTCCCGTGGAGTGCAGGATGCCCTATAGCCTGGAGGTTGCCGGTTCGTCCAGGCTATTCCACTGCTGACTGTGGACAGGAGTTCCCAGGGGCGGTGCACAATTGGCCGGCGCCGCCTGGGGGCCTAGGTTGGCCAGGATGTCCTCGGCTCACCGCGCACTAGCAACCCGTGTAGACTGGCCGGGTGCCTGCAAACTTGCCTGTAATCTGCCCAGAGTTGCGTTGTCCTCCAATGCTGTAGCTCTGGGTTGGCTGCATGGCAGGCCTGCAAAGTGAAAAGAAGCGGTCGGCACATGTTTCAGAGGACAGCGGGTGGTAGCGGTGAGGTGAGTCAAAAATACAATTGGCTATTTCAAATTGGGAGAAAAACTGGGTAAAATCAATTGCCGACTACTAAATTAAAAAAACAAACAAAGAAAACACACACCACTATGCTTTACCATACTTTCACTGTGATTTATTGCACTTTGCTCTACTATGGTGAGCTTTTATAGGGCTTATTACTCTAGAGATCTGAGGAACCGTTACAATTTAAACATCGATTGACCGCTGCTTACTTTAGGTAACAAGCGTCACATGCGACCACCAGCAGATAATCCTAGCAGTGCTTACACAAGCAGACAGGGTCGCGAGGTGGCTGCAACAGCCATTTAAATCAATTGGGAATTTCAACTGCAATATCCACATTTTGTCCATACTCAATTAAAAATGTGATTAAAAATGTGTTTCGCAGCTGAAGAGAATAAGAAATCCATATTGACATTTTAATCAAGCCATTTGAAAATGAAACAGGGTTGTCATGAAATAGACAACATCTAAACACATATGGTAATTGCAGTAATTTAGACTTTCATCACAAACAAAGCACACCACAATAGCATACAGTATAAAGGCATATTAATAAAACATTTGTAGGGGTATCTAAAAATGCAATTAATTTGTATTTAAATATTTCAGCTGTGCCTTTCATTTCAGAGTCTTTTGGTTGGGATCAAAATCATTCGATTTCACACGAGCAGCATTTTACTTTGCTGTGCATTTCCATTCTCACAATGCACATTAACAGTAACACACTTATACATTACATTCAGGGTCCGCTATGTTGCTATAAGATCGAACAAGACGATCGTCCAGGAAAGGAATACATGGTTGTAAACCCAAGGGATGTGTTTTGAATAATCTAGTAGCAAGCTGTCTGAGATATTACTGATGTTATCTGTCCCAGGTCTGGCACAAGGTTTTAGCTGCTGTTTTGTGTGTCTTTTGCTTGCATATCGTATTGGAATGACTGGACTGCATTCAGTTTGATGTGTCCTCAGTGTTACCCAGGCCAGATCAACCAAAGAGCCAGTGCAATACAATGCACGGCCGTGTATTGCCAACTATAGAAAAACAAAATTGTTCCTTAATATGTGTTCAGTGGCCAGCATTTGCACTGACTTCCACCTTGACTGCCCTGGCCTGGGTTACATATGTCTCTGGCAGGATACTAGAACTGGGGAGCAACGACTAAGCTCAAATATCAAAAAGCTCAAAAAAGAAATACATTCAAACCACTGCAACATAAAGCAAGGGGAAGAAAAAAACTGGGAAAAAAGTGAAGTGATGCTAATTAGTCTTTACTAAAGTAAGATGTAAGAAAATGCATGTGTTATTATTCCTTTCGCATGCACTGTACTATAGTTGAACTATAATGAAGCTTCCTCTGCTTGCAATTTATCCTTAGTTCGATAGAGCAATTGCAATTCCAATGCGATTTTCTAAAACATCTTAAAGATTTTATGAGCGTAATCTAAGCAAAAACAAATGTAAATGCTTGTTATAGTTTGTAATATAATGTGTCTGTTTCTGGTCCCATCCTTGTGATGGCCCCATTGCAAACACTTGGGAACCACTGCCCAATATCAACACCTATCCAAAGCATGATTTATTGATGGTCTGTTTCCTTAAGAGCCTCATGGTCACCATTGATTAACCTTGAAATGTTCTGTACCAGCCTCAGTCACACAACAGCTGCATTGATTGCAGTCAAGTCTCTTCAGTTTGAAATGCATTGTGTGTGTGTGTTTTCAGGGAAAAAAGCAGCTGTTAAATAAGGTATTTTTAATGTGTGGCTTATATAATTATTATCCTAAATATTGAATGCTTTATTATTACATCATATGTTGTCTGTAATGAATGTGTACCAAGTCGGCCTTGGGGTTCAAGTGTATTCAAATCTTTTTTGCAAGGTACCAAACATCAATTTGTTCTAATCTAATCTAACATTAATTAATACAGCTGCAAGTGCCATAGGCTATAGAACAGCAATGAACAGGTTTTTGTTATTTTCAAAAGGTTTGTTTTAAATAGAAAATTGACTTCCATGTGGTTTCAGATTATCAATATTTCAATGACTTAAAGAGCAAGGAGCCTTGAATGCTATTTTAATTATTTTATTTAACATTTTACTATTTCATAGTTCCCAAGTTTCTAGTGCCCCAGTTCAGATCTAGTGCCCCCCAGTTCACATCTAGTGACCCCAATTCAGATCTAGTGAACCCCAGTTCAGATCTAGTTCCCCCCCAGTTCAGATCTAGTGACCCCCATTTCAGATCTAGTCCGTCCCCCCCCCCAGTTCAGATCTAGGGCCTCATTTATGAAAATGTGGAGATCGCGCACACGTAAAAGCAGTCTAACAGCAGTCTAGCCGTATCTTTTGGTCAATAGCTTATTGTGAAGGTGGAGGTGACTTACATTGACTGAAAATGAGCGATCAACAGACACAGCACTCAGCAGGGGACAGGCAGAGGCAACGTAAAGTGAAACTGCACTGCTTACCTTTTAATTTTAACATGTATGATGTAAAAATATTAAACAAATTCCTTTTCCTTTCTCCTTTAATGCATATACAATAAAAGTCATGTTGTGCAATGGCATATTTTTCTTTTCGTCCTGCTTACTCGAGAAATATTGATTGATAAGCCGTGCCGCCAATTATTTTCCTTGTTGGCATTGCCATGGATCGGGGTGACAGTGCTATTTGAATACAATCAGTAGCACCCTGGTAGAAGCCCACTTTCTCGTCCTGTAAACCTGTGAGCTTTAGCAGGGCATGTTGTATTATACATATGAGTAGCTACAGCTTTTAATGGCAGGGAGTGTGTGAATCCAACTTACACAGGTGTGCAGTTACATGAGTAGCTACAGCTTTTAATGGCAGGGAGTGTGTGAATCCAACTTACATAGGTGTGCAGTTACAGCAGTGAAAACTGCTATTTTGATTTAACTCCTTTTTGTCTCAATGGATCTTTTAGCACTCTTTTCTAATCTCTTTCTCTCTTGCTCTCTCTCATACTATACTCCCAAGGAGAAAGGGAGAGCGACACAACAGCACACCAACACAGCAGATTCCCAGCCCGTCCCCAGTCCATTATTAAGTCCATACTTTGCAGGTCGCTTGAGTTGCGGCTGCCCCCACCGTTACAATATGAATACAAGGTAGTTAGAAATGGATCGGAACCCTGGAAGCCTCGCTTGCTCGCGACAGACACATACAAAAGATCTTTATGTATTTAATTGCAACTGGCAGAATAAATAACACATATTATTGCTATATGTGCGATCCTCTCTGTATAATCCTGTATAAAAGGAAAGGAAGAAATCGACTATTACTTCTTAATTTCAATATACAGTACTATAGCTGGTTCTTTTTGGTGTAATTTGCAGGTTAGTGTAAGTCACCCTGGATAAGGGTGTCTGCTAAGAAATAAATAATAATAATAACAATTTCTACGTGGCCAGACAAAGAGTGGAGGTGGAGACGTCCCCAGATATTTAGATGTCATCTGTCTTTTCTGAGCCTGTCTGACACACAATGTATGCAGCAATTTCACCTCAACAGACAAACAATCACTAACATC
>CM060276.1:10367635-10383545 GCA_030684275.1 Acipenser oxyrinchus oxyrinchus
GTCTATATAATATTTTGCAACTGAGGAACAACCAGATTATCTGATTCTAACTACATACTGTAAAGTTACCAAATGTTAAGCATAAAATACACAACATTTTACACAAATTTTACACATCGGATATACTAAACGTACACTCTGTTGGTTTCATGCAGGTACACTTTTCCTAATAAGTGTGCTGTGTTTTGTTTTAGTCTGTATTTTTTTTAAGTCTCATGCTCGCACACTGTATCACAAAGTGACACAAAGATAAAAAATCCAAAGCAGAAATATATTTAATCTTATTCACACTCACATGTGCAAAAAAGTGAATAAAGTGCTCAAAAGTGCTAAAATGCAAACATTTCAGCAGCCCCTGCTGCTATCATCAGTGCTGCTATCATCAACCTACTGTAAATAACATGAAACATCTTGTTGATTCTTCACAGCCACCTCTGTCTGGATTGTTGGGCACAGTTTTGTGCACTGGGGAGCAACGTGCCAGGAGAACACTCAAGCACCTCTGTCCACTGGTTCGGATGGAGGGGACTGAGATGGCATCTTTAAAAAAAAAAAAAAAAGTTTATGATTTAATTTTCAATTCCCCTGTTTCTGAACCTGATATCCTGGTGATCCATGCTGGAGGCAATGATTTAGGAAAGTTGAAAAGCGTGGAATTAATTCAAAGATTTAACAAATTTGCATGAGCTCTTTCCAAAAACAAAAATGATGTTCTCGTGCATCTCCATATGTAAAGGCATCTCCAAAAATAAACAAAGCACGTAACTGGGTGATCAATGTAATTTCTGATTTTGTAAGGGGTTTAGGGGATTCAATACCGCATCCTGAAATTAAATATGATCAGGTTGGGCTTTTAGGGTAACGATATATTCCTAAAAACCTCCCGCATGGAATTAAACCAAACCTCCTGTAAATATGTTATCCTTTCCTTCCCATAACCACCCTCACACCTTTGTTTTTCTTTTATTGCATTATTTTATGTTTAAATAAAATATGTCTTATTAATTGAGAAATGTAAATGGACTTATGTATTCATTTATGATATTTTGTGATATATGATACATGCTGCATGATATCTTGATATATGATACATGTGATATCTTTCAAATTATAAAGCAAGGTCGTGAATTAAGTTATGGTACAATAAGTATTCTTAAACTGAGCTATAGCTGCTGTACAACATCAAAATAATAATAACAAAATCTAATAACTTTAGGTGAAGAATGAGTTCTCCTGCAGCTTTACATAGTAATGTTTACATTTTTCCTGAAATATCACTAATGGAGACTTATTGTAGGAGTGAGGATCAGTGTAATTTACAGTGATATTAATATAACTTAGTTTAAAAGGAACCTACAAAAGCCTAAATACTTCCTTAGGGTATGGCAAGAATTACATTTTGGAAGAAGCAAGAAACATTACAAGATTTAAACTACACACTAATATGTACTAACATGTATCAGGTGTATGTAACAGTTGAACAGGGTGTTTAGCAGTGGACAAGAGATTTGATTGAAAAATGAATGAATGCAGCCATGTATCAGAACATTCTACAAAGTATTGATACCATGTGTTTGTAGGCTGATTGGCAGAAACCTTATCTTTCAACATGACAATGACCAAAAGCCTACGGCTAAGTCAACTCTGGAATTCTTGAAGGAGATAAAAATATTTTAAATTACTTATGTATATGGTAGTTGTTAAACTACAACATGTGACGTGACGTTTTTTTTCCTAATATACCACGGATAGGGACTTATTGTGAAAGTGAGGATTAAAGATTTTCATGGAGGGAGAGCTATCCAAACTGTAATACGCAAGTGTGTTTCGAGTACATGTCTATCATGTAACACAGCCACCATGTTAACTGGTACAGATGCCCATAATAAATCATGTAATTGCTCTGAAGCACATTATGTGCAGTAAGCCAATCGTTCTGTGTGTTCTTCTATTATCCATTCTGTATACATTTAAAGTTTACAGCTTTAGCCCACCTTCCCACGTATAGACTTGATGAAAAATGACAAATCAGTATCCTGTATATGAAGAGAAGTGTTCGTACTCATCTCCCCATTCAAATGATTGGAAAAGTTCAAAATCGCAGAGCAAATGTACAGTGGTGTTATAGCTTGGTTCAAGTGAGCCTACATAAACAACTAAATAACTCCAATAACACTTAAATACACCTTCCTGTACTGTACAACCTCTGTACAACCTCTGGAACTCACTCTGGATAAGGGCGCCCGATAAGCAAATAATAATTACAAATACTGTACTTGGTTTCGTATGACAGGAACTACTTTTTTTGAAAAGAAGTAAACGTTTGTTGAGTGATTTTAAGTACGCACAAATATAAATTATACTATCAAAAGATATTTTTAAAACATTTATTTTTGCTAAAAACTCATTGCATATTCAAACACAGCAATCAATCTCCTGAAGATTAAATTAAATTACATAACATTAAAAACACATTAAACATAAATTTACTTTACATGTCAATATTTAAAACGACAAATGTTTGCAGTACCTCTGGCTTCTTAAAAAAAACAAGGGCGTCCTCTAAGCTTCACAGAGACTCCAACAAACCTCCCCTTTAAATTTTGAATTTTGCGCGTGCGCAGAAAGGCAAGAGGCTACTTATTTTCAGTGACACCGGCTTCGCACAGGGCACACGGCCACTGAGGGGACTTAATCAGAACCTAAGCTGAGAGAAGAATTATCGCTGAAAAAACTAAATTATTTCAAAATATGAAATAAGAGTGAAAAAGTGAATTAAATCAACGTATCCTTCTGTTTGTATGACCTATAAGAGGTTTCATCCATTAGGTAATGGTTACATTTTGTACTTGAAAGGGAATCCAATATTAGCTCTTGAAGTTTAGAGGAGATTCAGACTTTTTCAGACTTTATCCCATTTTGATAAAGTGATTCATGTTAATATGTCAGATCATATAAGCAGTTTTACTATTTAATTTTCCAAATATACTGTAAATATTTAATCCCCAGTAACGGCAAGTGGCTCTGGTTGAAACATAATGTAGGCTACAGGTTAAGGTGATTCCTTGTTATAGCCCAGAACTGAATGGAAGTACTTAATGCTTGCTGTACTGAGAACTCTGCAATAATAAATTAACATACACAGTAGCACTATAGCAATAAAATGTACAATACAAAAAAATGGTTACAAGCTATTTTTTCTTTTCAAAATATGGATTGCAATGTAATCAATCAGGCTGTGGAGTCTGTATCATCTGATGTGAAACCGCTAAACTCCACGTCTTCATTATCTGAACCAAAGATAACCCTAACCCTAACCCTAACCATCAATCATTCAATGCACAGAGCAACTACTTCTAGGCAGTTTGTTCTAGTCATGTGAGCCACGATATTTCCCCTCCGGCATTATTGTAAACTGGCTGCACTATACAAATGAAATACCCATCTCAGTAACGTCACACGAAGAAGAAAACCAGTCCGGCAGTGAAATGCAATCCCTCCCCTGTCCAGTGATATGTGTTTACAACCTTGTAGCGATGTGTCCGGTGGTGTGATGAATAAAGCCAATGTCCAGACTTGGATATGCCAGAAAACAGTCTGTATTTATTAATAATAAAACAATAAATCTGCCCCTCTACCAGCTATGGTATCAGAGGATATACGACGGGTTACAGTCCCAAAAACAAACAACAACAATACAATTGTAATCCAATGGTGCACGTATATGTCCCTCAAACCGGCTGGTGTGGTGCTGTGCGTGGCTCTGCAGTGGTGAGTCGTGTTCCTGGTGGTGATACTGGTTCTCTGGCTGCAGCTCCCTTGCTACTCAATCCTCCGCAACTATGGCACAAAGCACAAAACAATAACAAACGCAAGCTCCTGCTCCCATTTCAGCGTAAGGGGCCGTACTCGTGTGGCAGCCTCTCCTTTGTACTACCAAACTCCTCTCTGCGATCAGCCAGGCGCCATGGTGTATCCAATCACTGCCTGCCCTGCAGCTGATCGCAATGGAGTCATTCAGTGTACTTGCAGCTACGCGCTTCCTCCAAGATGGCTGACTCCCGGTTTCCGCCTACCATTGACTCAGCCCGTCCAGGGAGAAGCATACCACCAACCTTAAGTGGAGGATACTACAAAGTCTAAAAAACCCTGGAATTGGCATGCAGAAAGAAAAAAAACACGGGCTGTGACGGATATTCAAATAAATTGTAACATTGAAGACATGGGCTTCGTATCACAAAACTGGTGACGGATTCGGAAATCGCGTGTGACGGGTAAGTACATTAACTTGTTACATATATGTAATGGTGTGGCAATGTGGCCACGCCCTTGTGCGTAGTTTGTGTTGTATGTTGCATGTTGCGTGTGTTAATGTTGGTGTATAGTCATTGGGACACGGGATATAAGTGGGTCTGTGTTTCACGTGTGTTTAAAGTTGTAAATGTATTTAGGCACGGGATTGCACATCACTTCACGTGCAGATAAAATGTGTATAATGTGTGTCACGGGATTGCACTTAATTAATTCACGTGCAGTTGTACCGAGATTCCAATTGAATGATTGACTAGCAATCGAGTCTCGGTACAACTGCATAAAAACAGCATTTTTTCACTCACTCGGGGTTGGGTGTTCGAGAGTGGAGAACGGGTGTGGAGAAGGAGGTTTAAATAAAATATAAGAATAATAATAAGTGTTTTACTCACCATGTTTGTTTGTCTCCGTGCACCGTTTGCAAAGTGTTAGTTCGTTTTGTTTGTCTGTTTATTTTGGCGTAAGTGCTGAGCACAACCAAGTGCTCAGCTTCACCAACCTCTCTGTCTGTTCTGTGTTGCTCCCGGTCTCTGGTCTGACGTCACTCACTGCTGCCGTCTTTGTGACAAATGGGCATTGATTTTAGTCTTAATAAAAGGGTGGTAAAACGCGACTGACGTGTGTCTGGGTAACGAATATCCATGTGCTGACTGTAAGTATGCTTAATCTGACAAGAGTTTCGCAATGCAATGTCAGTTACGTACTGTATAGTAAGTCTTTTCTCAACCCCCCTGTGGCAAAGTGCCCCCCTGTGTATTATATGTTATGTGTTGTGTGTAAATGTTGGTGTATAGTCATCGGTACACGGGATATAAACGGGTCTGTGTTTCACGTGTGATTTAAAAATGTAGATTTGTATTTAGGCACGAGGAGGGCACAAATCACTTCACGTGCTGGTTAAAATGTAATGTGTGGTCACGGGAGTGCACTTAATTAATTCACGTGCAGTTGTACCGAGATTCCAATTGAATGATTGACTAGCAATCGAGTCTCGGTACAACTGCATAAAAACAGCATGTTTTCACTCACTCGGGGTTGTGTGTTCGGTGAGTGGAGAACGGAATAGGAGACGGAGGTAAATGTGATAGCAAAAAGAATAAGAATAAGAAGAAGGAGTATTTCACTCACCGTGTTTGTTTGTCAGTCCGTTTTTGTTTATCTATTTATTTTGGCGTAAGTGCCGTGTCCTGGTTTTTGTGTGTTTTGTTACAACCGTTTATTTTCTGTCTGTTTGTTTATTAAACGCTGAGCGAAAGCATTCGCTCAGCTTCACCAAACTCCTCTCTGTCGTTTTGTTCCTGCTTTTGCCGTGACGTCACCGCCCAGTCATCCTGTCACACGTGGTGTCAGAACCGGGAAAACAGCGCCTCCAGGACGGGAACCGCAGTTTTTTTTTGTTTTTTTTTTTTTGAAAAATAAAAGGGGAAAAAATGGAAGGCTGGAACTGGAGAGATGGCTGCCAGGATCTGGAGGTCCTCCTCGGTGGTCTAGAGGACCAAGGCTGGTGCCTTGCCTGTGGGGAGTTAGGGCACCCAGTGGTGCGCTGCCCCTACCAAGAGGGAGAGGAGGAACTGGCCCAGGAGAGGAAGGTGAGGAGGAGGCAGAGAAGGGGAAAGGGGAAGAGGAAGGCGGAGTGTCCACCGCCCAAGTCTCCACCAGCAGAGGAAGAATGCCTGCTGGTTTTGCCTCCACAGCCTGAGTGGGAGGAGCCCGAACATCCTACGCCTGAGTGGGAGGAGCCCAAACGTCCTACGCCTGAGTGGGAGGAGCCCAAACGTCCTACGCCCGAGTGGGAGGAGCCCGAACGTCCTATGCCTGAGTGGGAGGAGCTTGAACGTCCTACGCCTGAGTGGGAGGAGCCCGAACGTCCTACGCCTGAGTGGGAGGAGCCCGAACATCCTACGCCTGAGTGGGAAGAGCCCGAACGTCCTACGCCTGAGTGGGAAGAGCCCGAACGTCCTACGCCTGAGTGGGAGGAGCCCGAACGTCCTACGCCTGAATGGGAGGAGCCCGAACGTCCTACGCCTGAATGGGAGGAGTTGGTGCGTCCACAGCCCAAGAGGAAGGAGTCGGTGCGTCCACAGCCCAAGAGGGAGGCGTTGGTGCGTCCACAGCCCAAGAGGGAGGAGTCGGTGCGTCCACGGCCCAAAAAGGGGAAGGTAGAGCGTCCACAGCCCCAGTCTCCACTAGCAGAGGGTGAATTCCTGCTGGTTCCACCTCCATTGCCATGGGAGGACTGCTTGCAGCTCCCACCTCCACCAGCAGAGGGTGAATTCCTGCTGGTCCCGCCTCCGCCACTTCCACCGCCAGGAGCAGAGCAGCAGGAGCTGCCTCTGCCTCCTCCACCAGCAGAGGGTGAATTCCTGCTGGTCCCGCCTTCGCCACCTCCATCGGCAGGAGCAGAGCAGCAGGAGCTGTCTCTGCCTCCGCCACCTCCACCGCCAGGAGCAGAGCAGCAGGAGCTGCCTCTGCCTCCTCCACCAGCAGAGGGTGAATGCCTGCTGGGTCCCTGTCCACCAGCAGAGGGTGAATGCCTGCTGGGTCCCTGTCCACCAGCAGAGGGTGAAATCCTGCTGGGTCCCTGTCCACCAGCAGAGGGTGAATGCCTGCTGGGTCCCTGTCCACCAGCAGAGGGTGAATGCCTGCTGGGTCCCTGTCCACCAGCAGAGGGTGAATGCCTGCTGGGTCCCTGTCCACCAGCAGAGGGTGAAATGCCTGCTGGGTCCCTGTCCACCAGCAGAGGGTGAATGCCTGCTGGGTCCCTGTCCACCAGCAGAGGGTGAATGCCTGCTGGGTCCCTGTCCACCAGCAGAGGGTGAAGGCCTGCTGGGTCCCCCACCAGCAGAGGGAAATGCCGCTGGTCTCCCTTCAGAGGCAGAGCCGCACCAGCCCCGCAGGGTAGACTGCACTCAGCCAGCGCTCACGCTCCCACCTCCACTGGCAGGAGCAGAGCAGCAGGAGCTGCCTCTGCCTCCGCCACCTCCATCGGCAGGAGCAGAGCAGCAGGAGCTGCCTCTGCCTCTGCCACCTTCACTGGCAGGAGCAGAGCAGCAGGAGCTGCCTCTGCCTCCGCCACCTCCATCGGCAGGAGCAGAGCAGCAGGAGCTGCCTCTGCCTCCGCCAACCCCACCAGCAGAGGAGGAATGCCTGCTGGTATCACTTCCCCACCAGCAGAGGATGAATGCCTGCTGGTATCACTTCCCCACCAGCAGAGGATGAATGCCTGCTGGTATCACTTCCCCACCGTCACGAGGAGAGGAGCAGGAGCTGCCTCTCCCGTCACCAGAAGGACCAGGACTAGATGCTGGCGGTCCTCAGCAGCCCTTGCATAGGCTGCTGAGGGAAGCACGGGAAGAACCGCCCGGCCGCAGAGGCCGAGAAGAGGGCCAACACCCGCACCCCAGCTTGTCCTGACTGCCTGCCTCGCCGCCCAAGGATGCCTGCCTCGCTTCGCCCAAGGATGCCTGCCTCGCCGCCCAAGGATGCCTGCCTCGCTTCGCCCAAGGATGCCTGCCTCGCTCGCCCAAGGATGCCTGCCTCGCTCGCCAAGGATGCTTGCCTTGCATCGCCTGGGGTTGCCAGCCGCTCCGCATCGCCTGGGGTTGCCAGCCGCTCCGCATCGCCTGGGGTTGCCAGCCGCTCCGCATCGCCTGGGGCTGCCTGTCGCCCGCATCGCCTGGGGCTGCCTGTTGCTCCACACAGGGTGCAGGGTGCGAGGGAGAAGTGGAGCTCCGCTGCCGCCTCTATGGCCAGGGCTCCTCCCGAGTTCGCCTCCCGAGGGTCCGCTGCTGCTGCCGCCGCCTCCCGAGGGTCCGCTGCTGCTGCCGTCGCCTCCCGAGGGTCCGCTGCTGCTGCCGTCGCCTCCCGAGGGTCCGCTGCTGCTGCCGTCACCTGGGGTCGCCAGGGATCCTGCTTCGTCTGGGGTCGTCGAGGGTCCTGCTTCGCCTGGGGTCGCCGAGGCCTCTGCTTTGCCTCGGGTCGCTACACTGTGGCCGGAGCTCCATGAAGGGGAGCTGCCGGCCATGAAGAAAGGGGGGGAGGTCAGGAGACCAACTCCCCCAGCCGCATTTCCGTGGCAGCAAATACGGTGGCCGGAGCCCCACGGTGGGGAGCTGGCGGCCACAAAGAAGGGGGAGGTCAGGAGACCAGCTCCCCAGCAGCAGTTTCGCTGCCGGAATTGGGTGGCCGGAGCCCCACGGAGGGGAACTGCGGCCATGAAGAAGGGGGAGGTCAGGAGACCAGCTCCCCCGCAGCAGTTTCGCTGCCGGAGATTGTGTGGTCGGAGCCCCACGGAGGGGAACTGCCGGCCATGAAGAAGGGGAGGTCAGGAGACCAGCTCCCCAGCTGCACTTTCGCGGCAGGAGATAGTGTGGCTGAAGCCCGGAAGAGGGAGCTGCCAGTCACGAAGAATTGGGGGTGCCAGACATTCCACCATGGCCACCCCAGAAATAACTTGCTTCCCCTCTTCCGGGACTTTGGGACTGAGGGGGAGGTGGCCATTGAGGCCATGTGTGCTTTGCACAAGGGGGTATATGTGGCAAAGTGCCCCCTGTGTATTATATGTTACGTGTTGTGTGTAAATGTTGGTGTATAGTCATCGGTACACGGGATATAAACGGGTCTGTGTTTCACGTGTGATTTAAAAATGTAGATTTGTATTTAGGCACGAGGAGGGCACAAATCACTTCACGTGCTGGTTAAAATGTAATGTGTGGTCACGGGAGTGCACTTAATTAATTCACGTGCAGTTGTACCGAGATTCCAATTGAATGATTGACTAGCAATCGAAGTCTCGGTACAACTGCATAAAAACAGCATGTTTTCACTCACTCGGGTTGTGTGTTCGTGAGTGGAGAACGGGATAGAGACGGAGGTAAATGTGATAGCAAAAAGAATAAGAATAAGAAGAAGGAGTATTTCACTCACCGTGTTTGTTTGTCAGTCCGTTTTTGTTTATCTATTTATTTTGGCGTAAGTGCCGTGTCCTGGTTTTTGTGTGTTTTGTTACAACCGTTTATTTTCTGTCTGTTTGTTTATTAAACGCTGAGCGAAAGCATTCGCTCAGCTTCACCAAACTCCTCTCTGTCGTTTTGTTCCTGCTTTTGCCGTGACGTCACCGCCCAGTCATCCTGTCACACCCCCACACCCCACCCAGGCCCAACTCCCACTCTTAGAACCCCTTGATTTACACAGGGGAGTATCTTAATAATTGCACCTTAAAACCTGCTGTATCACGGGTGCTGTTCCAATCAGATATTTCATAGTATTTAGTTCTGTTATTAATGGGTTATTAAATCACCCCTGAGGAAAAACACCAGTATAAAATAGATGCCTTTTCAATGTCGACTTTACGAAACTGACTGAAAGTATAGCATTGAAGTTCTTGCAAGGAACGTTCAATAAATATTCTACTAACACAGCCAGGGTGGCGTTTTTTTTTTTTTTTTTTTTAAATTGATTTTTTGGATTTTTAAATTATGGAAAAAAAAAATTTGTGCCATAGTTGTAGCTCTACAGTACCTCCAAACTATAAATTTAAGGATGCTGGAAATGGTGGTTTGTGAATAGTTACATTGTCACAAATGAACCTAAAACCTGTCTTCACTTGTACAAGGTGCAATCACCTTTTTTGAGTGAGAGGTGTATGCTGCAGAGATAGATGTCTCTTTCATAGAAACAGTTTAATTGAAGTCTTCCCACGATGATGGGAATGGGAATGTAGAGATGGAAGCTCTGCTAACAAGATTTAAGTTTTTTGCAGGTATCAGGCTTTTAAAGACACACCTGTGGTGGCTTTGACAGACTCACTGAGAGCAGAAACTGACCCAGGATTGTGACAGCTACTGGAAGCAGGCTGATCTTTGAGATACAAATGGAACATTTGTGAAACTGCATGTGTGTTAAAATGTTGTAATAACTGTACTGTGTTTTAAAGCATATAAAGCCAGCGGAAATACTAAACAAATTGTTAAAACACACTGTTCATACAAAAAGTTATAATATGCTCTGTATTAACCTATAGTTAAGTGAGAGCATTCTATATTCCTGTTTATTCTGTTATGACAGTAAAAAATATTATTGTATCTTTGTAAGTCTGAGTAAAAAGGGAGCTAGGTTGGGGTCATGCTGACCAAAAAAACACCTGTGAAATGAACTAAGCTTGTCTTTGTCTGAACTACTGGTGCCAAGGTTTATAACCGTGAGGAGATAAGCAGAAACGAGAATCTCATTTAATTAACTCAAATGTTCACAGTCAAGTTTCATATTTAGCTTGATCTGAAAGTAGTCTTTAAGCTAAACACAGGTATTCTAGAATAATTCAAACAGAATATAAGTGTAAATGTTTTAAATGTATTTTAACAGAAGAACTGTTAAGTTTGAAAATAAGAGAATATAGTGCAGAAATTAACTTAAAGTAAAACTTCAGCCAAAGCATAATAGTACCAGTCTGTTAGGCATATAGTAGGATCTGCTAAAGAGAAGGTAATTAATTTGTTAACCTTGTCTTTGTGAAACAAAACGGTACCAGGCTCGTGGGTAACTGGAGAAAATAACTGATCTTTTTAAGAAACACCTTCTGGTACATGTAAGGGAGTATATGGTGAACTGTCTATGGCTTCATTAAATCATGGAAATTAATGAAGACCTGGTAAAACAAGTGAGAGGGAGCAATAGCATAGGACCATATTTAGATTTAGTAAGAATGCCATACGTCTGGGAAAATTACATAAAGAGTCTTCTATTAATAAAGATTGAAAAACAGGTGATCTGAAACTTGCCTGAACAGGATTTTTGTAAAGAAAGAAAGAGGTCACATTTAGTTTAAAGCAATGAATAGCTAAAATGGGACTGTTATATTTTGACTATGTTCTTGATAGACTGGATTTAAGTGAAAATAATTGGATATATAATTGCAGCCTTAGAAGTTTGATATGAACCTTCTACCAGCCTCTATCCAATGTGTTTTAGTTAATTGTTAAACCGCATCTATACATGTAATAAAGCCAACCTACTAAGAAGGATGACTTTTGATGTTAAAAGGGAAATATATTTTTAACCCAGGATTGGAATAATTAAACCAAAGTAGGTGTTATATATTAAACAGAGTTCAAAGGCTCTGTCTGTCTGTTCAGATTTCTATTACAGCTTTCTAAGCACAATCTATGCAGAAAACGCTTTTCAACTGTACCAGTGCATTTGCTACAGACTGCCTTTTTACAACGGGCGCAGACATCAAAAGTTCTGTTTTTATTGCATTTAGCAACCTGACATTGTCTTTTATTCCGTGTGCCAGTGGGCGCAGCGCTGGCTGAACGTTGAGGGGCGTTTGCCAGCCGGCTTTCGTGTCTCTTATCAAAATGTTTCTGCCGTAGCTCCAGGGCTAGATGCAAAATGAAGTCCCTCCGAGTGATTGCATTGCGGGTGCACTCCTTGTACAAAACCAAAGCGTTGATGGCTGACAGGTCCAAAACATTATACAGAATATAGCCATGCCATTTTATCCAGTATATCCACACCGTACTTCATTGCATTGTAAAATGCAACAGTCCCTGGCTTTTGTTTAGCATCAGTCCCGATGATCACTGATCTGTGCAGAGCTTAGAATACACACTTTTTTTTTTGCACCGTCACTCAGGGTGGCACAGTCGTTCTGCCTGAGAAATGTAGTGTAATAATAATAATATATGATGTGTAGAATGACTTTCATCAGTGTTTCAAGCACTCAACAGGATTATAATACGTTATTTCACAATGACTAAGTTGCCCAGACTAAATTGTCGGCTATATTTTATTGATTTCAATATGCCGCATAAACTACGGGTCTGGCGGTTGAAGAAGCAAATGCTTATAACTTATTCATTCTTAGGATTCTGCAGCTGAAACACCATATGGCTATTTAATTAAAATATTTAGTAACACTTAAGAACGGACATGCACGAGATATTCACAAACGCTGAGATATTTGAATTGCAAAAGCCATTCAAAAAGCAGCTATGGCAGTGCTAGTGTTAATTAAGACTTCTGACGTAAAAGCGAAGCAAAACCCCAAGGTAAAACCCTAGTCAAGTGTCACCCAACTTGGTAACCACAAGCTGATGTGATCCATACTCTGAAGATCTCTGATCGAGCTGATTGCTGTTGGTGTCATATTTAGAAGTCTTTGCCTTTCTATTTTATATTGATGCATTGCTATAAGGTATAGGATTTATGTCTTAGTTGTAGAGAGTGATATATATTGGATGTGGTAGAATTTAGCAGTGGGCGTTTTTAGCTTTATGCATGCATAGCTTAAGGGCAAAACATGTTATAACCATAAACATATTGAAGTGTTAATGCTGTTATACCTGTTAAGGCACTGGACATCCCAGATTGCCTGTCAGTTGGGATTTGATATAGTCTGTAACTGCTCAATCCATTTTTAAGCATTTAATAAACGTAAGGAGTATTAATACTACTCTGATTCATTGTGTGAGCTTCTTGATTATTAAAAGTCATCTGGATACGTTGCACGAACGATCCACTTACAGGAGTCCGAAACATCTTTATGTCCTCCTGAAAGTCTCCACTGAGTTTAAGATTGTGCTGTGTGGTCCAGTGGTAAAAGAAAAGTACTTGTAACCAGAAGGTCCCCGGTTCAAATCCCACCTCAGCCACTGACTCATTGTGTGACCCTGAGCAAATCACTTAACCTCCTTGTGCTCTGTCTTTCGGGTGAGACGTAATTGTAAGTGACTCTGCAGCTGATGCATAGTTCACAAACCCTAGTCTCTGTAAGTTGCCTTGGATAAAGGCGTCTGCTAAATAAACAAATAATGATAATAATAATGTATAAATAAAAAGAGTATGTGCGAATATGACAACATACCAAACTAAATTACTCAATCTTAAATGAATACATAAATAAAGCAAATTATTTATCATTGTGGCATCAAAATGTGAACTACAATATGTGAACTACAGGAATTTAGCGATGGAGTACGCCAGAGAAAAATCCCCCTCACTCACCCCAGTCATTCTTTTCTTTCTCTGATTTCCTCTTTCTGTTCAGTCCAAACACACACAGTTGTTACTTAGCACTACTTTGCTTTTTATAGTGTGTTCAATTGTTAAAGTTCCTGATTGCACCACTAAATAAACCTGGTTTCATTCAGCGGGTCTTAACACAGTGCTCAATTGTCTATTTGGGACCCCATTGCACTGTCATCAGAATCACTTTGGCGCATGTGTTAATGATGGGGCAGGCGCACTATGACGGGGGCAAGACATGTCTTCAGAATATCATTTCAGTGCAGGATTTTTTTTTTTTCTTCTTCGCTCCATTTATGCGCCACAGAATCGGGGGCAAGCGCCATTCGCACTTGCGCTCGCATTTGCGCTGTGATCAGAATACAGCCCTAAGAGTTTTAGTTTATAGACAGTAAGAGTTTATGATGTTTGTGTTTATAAAAGGTTTTTAAAACATACTTTTCATGTCTTTTCCTTGAAACTATATAAAATAGGTAATAAATGAAAAAATGATTTTGGGTTACTGGCATTATTTTGTTTGCACTATACACTTAAAACATCTTTCTTATTGAGCCCACAAAGAATAATAAACAAAAACTAAAAGAAAAATAAACACACCAAGTTATTTTTGTTCTCTGTATTCATTCGTGTTCTCTACAAAGACATTTCATCATTGATGACCTTTGACACCTTCGCTGGCTCATGAGTATTCGATCACCTCAAGTGAAAGTCGGATGTGCAGTTGAAAGTGAATTTCATAATTTTGAATTAGGTGCTAATTCATTTCGTGGAGACAATGGCATTGAGCAAATTCTCCACAAGTAATAAACGAAAGTATGAGGCTTTAAGCCAGAATGGGAGGAAGAGTTTGCTTTCACTGAAAACAGCGGCAAACCTCTGTGTCTCTGTGAACAGGCTGGCTTGTGTGGTGAAGTCAGGCCACGAAATGCATGACACAGAATGCTGAGTGAATGCACTGGTGCGCCGGTTTATTGTAAAATAAATTAAAGGTTTGAACAAAACAAAAACAAACACTGAACTCAAAACAAAATGGCACATTGGCCAAAACAAACAAAACTCTGAACACAAAGCCCAAAACAAGTATTGTGCTGGTGCTTCCAGCACGAATAGCAATTGTTTTTATTTTTGTTTCTCCCGACTCTCTCTCCTGTTCTCTCCACACTGAGCACCCACACTGTGTGCGTGAAACACTTGCCCATTTATGCAGCTGTGTCAAGATTTGATTGTTAATCAATCATTCAATTGAATCTCGGCACAGCCTGCATGTAAACTAATTGTGCACTCCCCGTGCCCCATACAAATACCCACTTTAATCTGCACGTGAAGCGATTGTACAATCCCTGTGCCTAAATACAAATATATATTTTAAATCACCTCTACATAAACTCACACTTCATGCACCACTACACACATACATATAAACATCCCACATACAACATAAGAAACACAAAAGCACAGGGACTGGGCACCCCGCCACAGTCTCATCTGCAACAAATCTCTTACACACTGAAGTATGTAACGTCATTAAGAAACTAATCACAACAAATTTTCAGGCTGGCCTCTTTAAAAGCATGCTTCAGCAGTCAGCAGATGCTCTTTTGGTGTTCAGTAAAGAAGCTAATAGAACGACTCAAGTGAGTTTTGCATGGCATGGAATATCGCTTGAGCCAAACGTCCTTCTTCAGATGAATGGATCTTTTTATTTTAAATTGGAGTGTTGGCTATAATACATGATTAAATGTTATATTGCAGGTCTAAAATTAATATTATATTTACATATTGTGACAGGATGTATACGAATTCAGGTGCAAACAGTTAAAGTGGTGGGGTTTTGATAGGTTGTGCCTGAAATGAAAGTCACGTGGTGAAGGGTTGTAAAATGTTTTTTTTTTTAAATCACAGTAGTTTAACAGGAATACACAATGATCACTGTAGGGAGAGAGGTAATAGGGAAAGGTAATGGTCTTCAGACTGGAAAAGAAAAAGGAAAATGGGCTTCAGACTGGTAACCAAAGCATTTTGAAACCTTGTAGACGTGTTGTTGGAGTGTTTGGGACCACACATGTGTAAAAGATATTTACTGCAGTTTCGCTGGTAACCAAAGCATTTAGAAACCTTGTAGACGTGTTGTTGGAGTGTTTGGGACCACACATATGTTTAAAAGATATTTAGTGCAGTTTCGCTGGTAACCAAAGCATTTAGAAACCTTGTATATGTGTTGTTGGAGTGTTTGGGACCACACATGTGTTTAAAAGATATTTACTGCAGTTTCGCTGGTAACCAAAGCATTTAGAAACCTTGTATATGTGTTGTTGGAGTGTTTGGGACCACACATGTGTTTAAAAGATATTTACTGCAGTTTTGCTGGTAACCAAAGCATTTAGAAACCTTGTAGACGTGTTGTTGGAGTGTTTGGGTCCACACATGTGTTTAAAAGATATTTACTGCAGTTTCGCTGGTAACCAAAGCATTTAGAAACCTTGCATATGTGTTGTTAGAGTGTTTGGGACCACACATGTGTTTAAAAGATATTTACTGCAGTTTCGCTGGTAACCATTTAGAAACCTTGTAT
>CM060276.1:10384045-10649117 GCA_030684275.1 Acipenser oxyrinchus oxyrinchus
AAAAGTGACGTCTCTGACTCAGTGCCTGCATTTGTGTGGCTTAATTAGTCTATGAAGCGCTATAAAAAATAAATTGTATTTTTTATTGTAATGCAGTCAGTATTTTCGCTGTCGACTGCTTCTGTTTTGTATAATTTGTTTCATTTTTCAATAATTGTTTAATAGGATGTTAGTAGTTAAAACACAACCGCACAATATGATAGAGAGACAGGTAAAGCAGAAGATCATACTACTAAAATCTCTAAAAAAAAAAAACGTTGCTAGTACTACCTGCATTCGCTTTCAATTCGAAGACGACCACCAACCAGTACTTTTGGGATATGCCTGCCTTAGGTAGGTATTCACTGAGCATTTTATGTCAGCGCTGCTGATAGGCCTCTCCGTGGTCACTCCATGGAGCCCACTTCCTCTTTTGCCTCCCACCTATGGTAAGGTACACTTCTGTGTCACTAACTCAAGTGTGTTTTCTGAAAGAGCTCCTCTGAATCAACTGTAATTCCCTTGCATTCGTGCTGACAGCCGGCTTGCCGCTTTCAGGAATCAGCGGCTCCATTTTCAGTGTTTTTTTTCCTTCTTCATGCTTCACTTGTGTTGCAGGCCGTCTTTTCTCGGCTGTCCGTCGAATGAGTGTGACTGCCTGTGCAGTATTGGTGTGTGCGTGTGTTGTCTTTCAACCTACACCTTCGGCTTGCCTCGTCGTTGAGTGACTCTGCTGGCTGTCACAGACGAGGGTACCCGGCACAGGTAAAACGGCACTGTTGGATGCGCCAATATCCCCGGGGCATACTTTTGGGCCAGCTGTGGAGGAGATCCTGCAGCGCTCCCACCGAGAACGCGAGGCGTCTCGGCATGTGGCTGCGCTACTCCCTCTCCATGCTCCGGCGCGGGGCAGGTCGAGCCACTGGCAATGATTACCACGGCTCCGCTGGGTGACCTGAGGCACCACCTGCAGGCCACCGCGGCAGCAGGCAACCGGACCCTTCTGCAAAGAAGAGGGGAACGCAGGGCGTGGTCCTGGGTGTTCGCCACCATACACACCTATTACGCACTGCAGTTCCGCGCGTGACCTCCTCACTTTCGAGGGATTACGGTTATATCCGTGAATGACCCTCTCCAGGTCTTGGCCCTCAGGCAAGAAGTAGACACACAACTTCTCAAACAAGCCATCCGTCTCATAGAACGCACCTCTCAAGAAGAGGGGTTCTACTCAAGATACTTTCTGGTGCCAAAAAAGGACGCCAGCTTTCGCCCCACCCTAGACCTGAGACACCTCAACGGGTTCTTGAGGGAGAGGAGGTTCCAGATGGTCAGGCATCGCCACATCCTCCAATCTGTCCGGCCACGTGATTGGTTTACAACAGTGGACTTGAAGGACGCGTATTTTCACATTCCTATCCGTCCGAGCAGTGCACCTTGCTCTCCAGCATTTCCATCCTGTGCTCCAGAACAGACATGTCCTTGTGCGCACCGACAACATGTCAATAGTGGCGTACGTGAACCACCAGGGTGGGCTTCGTCCCCAGGGTTACACCACATAGCCTTTCGGCTGCTGATCTGGGCACAGAAGCATTTGTTGCCCCTCTGGGCCGTTCACCTCCCCGGAGTGGTGAACTGGGCGGCGGACCTCCTCTCGTCAGAATGGCAACTCCACCCTCAGGTGGTGCAGCGCATTTGGGATCGCTTTGGGGAGGCCCAGGTTGATCTCTTTGCCTCATTGCTCCCTGTGGTTCTTCCTCCACTGCTGTGGAGGTCCACAAGGCGTTGACGCCCTACCCAACAAATGGCCCAAAGCGCTTTTATACGCTTTCCCACCGATACCGCTGCTCCCTGCCTTCCTCGAGAAGGTCAGGAAAGAGAAAAGGGCAGTTCTCCTGGTGGCCCCCATATGGCCCAGGAGAATCTGGTTTTCGAACCTTTGCCAGCTGCTGCAGGGCCAGCCCTGGGAGATCCCACTGCGCATGAATCTCCTCAGGGGCAAAGCACCCTCTGGCACCCAGAACCGGGCAGGCTACAGCTCTGGGTCTGGCCCCTGAACAGGACCATCTATCCACCTTAGGGTGCTCAGATGCAATAGTTAGTACATTGCAGAATGCTAGGGCTTCCTTCACAAGAGCATTATATGCTTACAAATAGAGGTATTTTCAGAAGTGGTGCATAGAGGTGCCAGAGGTCAAAACCCTATCTACTGCCCCATAGCAATTATTTTACAGTTTCCGCAAGATCTGCTAGTGGTGGGCAGGTCCCCCTCTACGCTGAAAGAGTACTTGGCAGCTATATCTGCATGCCACATCCCTATAGACTCAGTTTCCCCAAGAGCTCACATTTTGGCGACCCACTTTCTAAAAGGTGCTCGGCGACTGCGTCCCCCTAGAAAGGACGCCCTCCCCGAGTGGAGTCTAGACGTGGTACTAGAGGCTCTGACTAAGGCCCCGTTTGAGCCTCTACATTCCATAGAGCTGAAATATCTCTCTATGAAGACAGCCTTTTTATTGGCCCTCACCTCCGCTAAGCGGGTCAGTGAGATGCATGCTGTGTCTGTGCACAGTTCCTGTATGCGCGTCTGGGATAGTGGAAACAGGCGATCGTTAAGCACGAACCCTGCATTCCTACCCAAGGTGATTACGGCTTTCCACTTGAACCAATCGGTGGAACTAGAGGCCTTCCATCCCCATCCCTTTGATTCAGAGGAGGATAGGAAACAACTCTCTCTGTCCAGCGAGGTCATTGAGAGGTTATATGGATAGGACGAAAGCGCTGCATCAGTCTGACCAGCTCTTCGTTTGCTATGGTGAAAGGATCCTGGGGCAAGCCCTCTTGAAGAAGCGACTGGCCCACTGGATTGTGGACACAGTATCGACTGCGTATAATAAGGCCGGACTACCCCCACCTGGAAGGGTGGCCATGCATTCTACTAGAGGGGTGACCACATCATGGGCGCTCTTTCGAGCTGCATCATTGACTGACATTTGTATTGCGGCTAGCTGGGCTACTCCGCATACATTTACCAGGTTCTACCGCATCAATGTGGTAGATCCCTCTACACCTTCATTAGGTACAAGGGTCCTTGAGGGTGCACGTGCACACCACCAACACTAGTTGGCGGTAGCGAGACATCCCTCATATGCTGTCCGCTCATGCTCCCTTGCGACGGTTCCGGTATACTTACCCAAAAGTATTGGTTGGTAGTTGTCTTCGAATTGAAAGGGAATGTTAGGTTACTTACTGTAACCATGGTTCCCTGAAAGAGAAGACGACCACCAAACCTTGCGAGGTCGCATCACTCGCATTTGCGGGTTCGGTGCAGAAGAGGAAGTGGGCTCCGCAGCTATCGGCAGCTCTGACATAAAATGGTCAGTGAATACCTACCTAAAGCAGGCATATCCCAAAAGTATTGGTTGGTGGTCGTCTTCTCTTTCTGGGCACCATGGTTACAGTAAGTAACCTAACGTTCCATTGAACTATCAGTGGTTCTTGCTAATTCTGCATTTCTGTCATTTGCGAATCTTAAAAAGAGTGTGTCTCCAGGCAGAATGTATCTATTTTCTGAAACAAGTTGTGTGTACAGTACTGTAGTGACTACAACGTCCTTGCAGGGAAACAGTTTTGTTCAAGGAATGTATAGCTAGAATCTTTTGTGCACATTTTATCATCATCTCATATTCATGATGTACAGTTATTGATATTGAGATGGTTTAACAATGGTAATGAAAATGAATACATAGTTGTAAATTAAATAAGGGTGTTTAAAATATTAAAACTGCCCCTATCAAAACCTTCATAGCTGCTTTAAATGAGACACAGAATGCAATATAATTAGTATTCCGCGTTTCTGGTTTATTCTGAATTTTTACGAAAAATTACAGGATTTTTTTAACTGGACGTCGTTTTTTACTGATTTATACCAGATTTTTGTCTAGTATTCAGTATTTTCCTGGTACTATTTTCTCGGAAATACACAATATTTTGATTAAAATGCTGTTTTATTTTGACTCTGACATTGTAATAAGCAGCCCTACCCTGTATCCTAGGATACAGCAGAAGTTTAGACATCAGAGGATCAAATAACGTTCAAATGTGGTTCTCTGTCACTTCACAAAACGAATGTTTTGAAGTATACAAAAATCAAAAATAGGAGAAGTGGGTCAAATGAGGCAGAGGATGCATAGCATTGCAAATACTGCTGCATTGAGGTACATGTTCACGCTGACAGAAAAAAAAGAACATACTGAAAAATAAGCAACACATTAAACTAAAACAATAAAGTGAACTGAGAGACAAGCAATCCATTTATGCATATTTTACATGCGCTTTAATAAAAAGAGAGTTAAAATGGCTGTTAATGTGTTTGTCAGAGCGCTGTGCTTTGCTGGACAGCCACTGTTTATCGCAGAGAGGTATGTATTGGTGACTTCGTGCGACAGTACTGTCCATCAGCTAAACACTGCCTGACGCCGACAATCTTACTTGTAAACATTTGACAGAAAACTGATGCTTTAGTTGGTAAACTTATGGAATGCATTGATGGAAATGTCCAGTGTGATTTTTGACGCGTCTCCTGATGGCTTGCACCGCCCAGTTCTGTCAATTTTCTTTTCTTTTTATGATTTCAAGGTTAATAAACCTGGCTTGTTTTGTGCTGATGTCATGTTCATACCTTCTGTAGATATTATTTCCGTCAGCACAGCGATTGCTCAAACGTTCACAAAGTACCAGCTAACTTGGGAAAACGTGGCTTCGACTTGCACAGATTGTGCTTCATCATACATGCCAGGGACATTATTAATCAGAGACAAGAACTGCTACGCATCATATTCCACATGTAAAGTGTGTATACTGAGATTTGTTTCCCAGATTTTTACCAAAGTGTCAATTAAAAACTATTTTTTACTGATTTTTATCCCTATTTATTTAAAGATAAAAACCGAAAATGCAGAACACTAAATATAACGCATTTGCGTTGCAAGATTTTTTTTTTTTTGTTGAAGTGAAGTTTCTGTAGCCACGAGAACGATCTGTTGCCTGTCATGCATGATCCCTTTGCCTGTGTGAAAGGATTATAATGGCATAGATTGTGCAATTTCGTGGTGTATTTTAAAGATGTTTTTCTAATGTCTCTGATACCGCTCAGTAGCTGCATTTATGTGTGAAAGGGGTATTGGACACAGTGCCAGGATTTCAAGCAACAGCCACACAATTCCCCTTCAGCCAAATCCAGAGCCTACACTATTCTGCTGTATGACGCAGTCACTTCATTTAAATACTCCGGCCCACATTGAGATACACAGGTGCAGCTTTCAACACTCCACAGTTAATACATAGCCCGCAACTTTTGAGATGTGTTCAAATTAAATGCGCACCCGCATCTACTTGCGCTTGCCAGCTCTTTGCACATAGACCCCCAAGTCCGCAACTCTCCTACAAAATGTAATGCATTGATTTTGGAATCAAATTAACTTTGATACTATTCTACATGTGCTAATAATGACAGTGATCAGTTATATTCATTGTGTGTGACTCTTGACATTCATGCAACCACTGAGTTCTGTATCCAAGATGCAACATGAGTTTGTAAAAACTCATATTTGATGTAGCCGAGCATAAAGAATGATATGATAAATCACCCAAGCAATATGCACAAATACATAAGAACATAAGAAAGTTTACAAACGAGAGGAGGCCATTCAGCCCATCTTGCTTGTTTGGTTGTTAGTAGCTTATTGATCCCAGAATCTCATCAAGCAGCTTCTTGAAGGATCCCAGGGTGTCAGCTTCAACAACATTACTGGGGAGTTGGTTCTTGTGCATGTGCACTGTAGGTGATAACTATTCTAGACATTTTCTTTCAACTATAGCTAAGGAGGTAAAGACACAACTCCTATCTTTGCCCTGAACGTATTGCAGCACATTATGGATACTAGATATCCAACGCTATAGATAAAAGGTGGCTGCTGCTGCCGATGCTGCTTCCTGGTACCTAATCACTTCAAACTCACTCCAATGCCATATCATGTGACTTATAACAGAGGCATCAGCTTGAAGCATGTTCTTTCTGTAGCATTCCATTTGAAATATGTGCATATCCAAAAATAAATAATGTTTGAAGAACAAATGCAGTCTCAGCATAATAAAAGGGGCAATAAAGCTAAGAGGTAAGAAAATTGACTTTAAAGCATTGCATTCCCCATAATTACATAAAATTACACAGAGCTTTAGAAGTTTAATGAACATCATTATTTTAACAATATGGTAACTACTTGGTGATTACAGATATTATTTTAATAATTATAGTGCATTTGTTATGGCAAAGTAATGCATTACAGTGTAGTAGGGTGTAGTAAATCAGTTCCCATTGTAATAATCTAGTTAATTAGTTATACAATACTTATAGAGCAATTATTAGTTGACCTGTAACAAAGCAATTATAATTATGAAACAGTGGAGGTTTGTAAAAAGAAGCTAATTGTTTCAGTCAGGTTCTTTCTCCTGAGTCTGTATAGCCTTCTGTAACTGTGTGCACACTAAAACAGCCACTGTGTCCACTCTACCATGTATTCCATGTTTTGAAATGACAATACCCTGCAACACGATCACAGTTATTATAAGACGGTAGTTTTGTTTTCAACTTGTAAAAGACAAGTACAATCTTCATGCAGAGCTGTAGTATTATTATGTTACTATTACTATTCCATACATAATATTGAGTTACTGTTATTTGGCAAGGGTTGGATCTGAACATAATTAGAAATGCATTCTAATAAGGTATATGAATAAGCTCTTTCTCTGTCAGAAAATCACCTTAATAAAGTATACATGCTATAGTCAGGTTTACTGTGTTAGTGATTCAGATAGCTACTTAATCATTTCATAGAAAATCTACCAAAGCCACAGTGTCAACAATTTCTTTACATTTCTAACTGCTTTTCTTTTTACTTTTTTTTCCAAAAGTGGAAAATAGAAAAGCACAGAAATAATAGAATTGTACCTTAGGGTAAAGGTGTCTTCTCAGTTAACAAGTTCGGCTTCCAGAATGCTAAACGTCACCCACCAAACTGCTTTCTTTTAAGGTCATTTACTTAAATTAAATGAGTTTGTAACAACTGGGCAAAACATTGGAGGGTATAATAAATAGATTGCAGCTGCACAGCCAGAAAGATAATGCATTCCTGAACAGAAATGAATTTAGCATCCTGGAAGAATGTGAATTTGAAAAGCTGCATCTATGGTAATGCACAATTAATTGGAATAATGTTTTGCACTTCAGAGATATGCAAGGCTTTTATCAGAACATTTTGCATTTGTTTGTATTGTACAGATTGAATTCCTTTCTAACCTCCGGCAGTACCGAAGGCCATTTGTAAGCCATGTGCTCTGCCTTTCCCCTTTCTTCTTGGCTCAGATCAACCTAAATCCCTTCAGTCCGGTGGTAATCAAATCAATTCATTTATACAGTGTTTCTGCTCATCAGAACACAGAGGTCTTCACTAACCCTTTTGCCAAGGCATAAATAAGGCTCTGTGAAAATCGCGATTTTTACAGTATTCTTCAGAATTAAAAATAATTTCATAATTATTTGTATTTCATACAAAAAAAAAATCACATGTACAGCTCTGACATGTGCCTACGTGTAATATTCACCATGCACACAGTGCTGAAAAGTGATTATGTCACATCACTATATGCAATCTAAGCGGGAAATTAAAATACTACATACTGTACACAAGAAAATGGATGTCTCTAAAAAGGCTAAAAATCTGTCTGCAGCAGATCACGTAAAGCAGTATCCAGCAGGAGTTTACACAGCGATGGAGGTAAGCTCTTCTGTACGTCCTGCAACGTTACTGTAGATCACTACCGAAACTGAAAATCGGTAGTGCACATTGCATTTGTTTTGCAAGATCTAAATGTTGACAGGCATTTAGATTCAAATATTCACAGAAAGAGAAAGGAGGAAATCCAGAGCAGTACTGCGACTGCTTTACTTGCAAAAAAACAAAAAACCCAGCAGAGACGCTTAGCTAAAGCTGCCGAGTATCACAAGCAGGAGATTATGGAACTGGTAAAACAGTCTGGTTGCTTGTCAGTGGTCACACTGATGAGTCGACTGATGCACAAGATCAGTATAGGTTACACATTTTATTTGTTTTGCAAGACCTAAATGGTGAATATGCACCAGACGTACTAGAACTGAAAGCTGTCCTTGCAGATACACTTTACCTACAGGCTGTTAATTACAACACCGTTTCACAAGCTATTGTAAAATGCTTAAATAACTTTGATGTTAATTTTGATATCAGTGCATTTATCTGTATATTTGCTGTTTTAAAAAAATAATAATAATGTGCACACGTAATTTATAACATATTTCTGTGCACATTCCGCAAAATACGATACTTTATCCATGACACTGCTGTGAATTTTTAAAAAAAATTACGCGATTTTTACATTTCGCATAACACATGGGCCTGGACTGAATAGTTGGATCAGTCGACAAATGTTATTCATACTGTATTCAGACATATCTGCCAGTTTGGAAAGAAGCTACAGTCAAACCTTTTTTAATCTCACTTTGAAGGGACTTGAATGGTGGCAATACACATTGACTTCATCAGGAGTTCATCGACAACTTGGCAACATAAAAACTGACAAGTTTGACTGTGAAACTAACATCTCTTGCAGACTAAGGGATAGGGTTTACTAAAGTGTTACTGTCAAATGTATTGCAAGATTGTGATCTCTTGCAGACTAAGGGGTAGGGTTACTAAAGTGTTTCTATCAGATGCATTGCAAGATTGTGATCTCTTGCAGACTAAGGGGTAGGGTTACTAAAGTGTTTCTATCAGATGTATTGCAAGATTGTGATCTCTTGCAGACTAAGGAGTAGGTGTACTAAAGTGTTGCGCCTGTTGCAATAGTCGCAAACCAGTTGCAAATCAGTCAGAAGTCTAGGGTAAAATATACTAAACAGACACAATGCTATTTGCGACTTTTTAAGGAATGTTTTGTGGCAGAAGTTTTTCTTTGGGGTTCAAGCTCAGATGAATACAGTGCCTTGCATAAGTATTCACCCTCCTTGGACTTTTCCACATTTTGTAGTGTTACAACCTGGAATTAAAATGGATTTAATTGGGATTTTTACCATTTGATTTACATAACATACTTAACACTTTGAAGGTGCAAAATATTTTTTATTGTGTCACAAAAGTTAATTAAACAAAAAAAAGACATTTGTTGGTTGCATAAGTATTCACCCCCCTGAGTCAATACTTGGTAGAAGTACCTTTGGCAGCAATTACAGCTGTGAGTCTTTTTGGGTAAGTCTCTGCCAGCTTTGCACATCTGGATCCTGCAATTTTTGCCCATTCTTCTTGGCAAAATTGCTCAAACTCAAGTTGGATGGGGACCGTTGGTGAACAGATTTTCAATCGGATTGAGGTCTGGGCTTTGACTGGGCCATTCTAAGGCATTCAGGTTCTTGTTTTTAAACCACTCCAGTGTAGCTTTGGCTGTGTGTTTAGGGTCATTGTCCTGCTGGAAGGTGAACCTCCACCCCAGTCCCAGGTCTCTTGCAGACTGAAATAGGTTTTCCTCTAGAATTTCCCTGTATTTGGCTCCACCCATCTTGCCCTCAATCCTGACCAGTTTCCCAGTCCCTGCCGATGAAAAGCATCCCCATAACATGATGCTGCCACCACCATGCTTCACCGTGGGGATGGTGTTCTCAGGGTGATGAGCAGTGTTGGCTTTGCCCCACACATAGCGTTTTGCGCTAAGGCCAAAAAGTTCAATTTTGGTCTCATCAGACCGGAAAACCTTTTTCCACATGTTTGCTGTGTCTCCCACATGTCTTTTGGCAAAATCCAAACTGGATTTGATATGGGTTTTTTTCAGCAATGGCTTTCTTCTCGCCACTCTTCCATAAAGCCCAGCTTTGTGGAGCGTCCGGTTTATAGTTGTCCCATGGACGGGTTCTCCCATCTCAGCTGTGGATCTCTCCAGCTCCTTCAGAGTTACCATTTGCCTCTTGGTTGCTTCTCTGACTAATGCCCTCCTTACCTGGTCACTGAGTTTTGGTGGACGGCCTTCTCTAGGCAGAGTCGTGGTTGTGCCATATTCTTTCCATTTTTTAATAATGGATTTAACGGTGCTCCGGGGGATGTTCAAAGTTTGGGATATTTTTTTATAACCCAACCCTGATTGGTGCTTCTCCAAAACTTTATCCCAGACTTGTTTTGATAGCTCCATTTATTTGTAAATAATTTTGAAAAATATGTAGATTTTTTTCCCCCACTTTGACATTATGGACTATTTTGTGTAGATCAGTGACAAAAAATCATTTTAATTCCAGGTTGTAATACTACAAAATGTGGAAAAGTCCAAGGGGGGTGAATACTTATGCAAGGCACTGTATGTAGTTATGGGCGTTCCTGCATGAATTCGCAAAAAGGGGGTGGAGATAGTACAAATCAGGGTTCTCAAATATTATAATGAGAGGAACAAAAGCTGCAGATAATTGTGACACTTACAATTGCATCAATTTTGTGTTAATTGTCTAGGCTGCCAAGTTAATAATAATAATAATAATAATAATAATAATAATAATAATAATAATAATAATAATAATAATAAAACAATGCTAAAATAATTTAGTTTCAAATTTAAATAATCTTGTATTCACATTGCACCAATGTGTGCAATGCAGCAGCATGATTTATTTTATTATTATTTTATTTACCAAACTGATACCCTAAACTAAACTAAAAAGAAAGTGTGGTCAGTGCTGATTTGATTTTACTACTGTACTGTATACTGTATAGGTGTACTGTACAGATTTTTTCATATTGTAATGTGTAGCCTACCCAAAACACATTAGTGTTATTTCAGCGCAATGATTTATACATTTTAAAATACAATGAGCACTATAAATGTATGTGTGTGGCCGATACCTCCTAATGTCAGACAAACATATCCGGTTTAGCGAGTGGTTACTCCTGTATAGCCCCCACTGCCTTTCATATATTTATATTTATATATATATATATATATATATATATAATATATATATATATATATATATAAAATTTAAACAGTGTAGAACATTTTACAGCTATTTTTCCTCATTTAACATATTGACCTAAGGTGACTAACTGGAACACTGCTGCAGCAGGGTGATCCTGGATTCATAGCCTGATGGCTTTTTTTTTTTTTAAAGGAAAATAGAAGACAACATTCTTTCCCTGCACTACTCATTGAAAAATATTAATACATAAACACATTGCCATGAGATTTACATTTTTTTAAAATAATAATACAATTTTGTACAGAATCTCATATGTAAGCATTTCATTTCTATCATTATAAACCTACACTATTTGTCAATCTTCATGTTTTAATAGTTTCACAAATCGATGGATTGTGCATGTCCAATGGTTAACTGATATCACTTCTGTTCAATTCTAGTAAAATACTACATTTCTTTTAATATAGTGTTTAAATTTTAAAAAATAAATAAATATGCTAAATAGCAAACAAGGTTAGCAACACTAAAATCGAAAGATTTTCCATTTTTTGTCAGGCAAAAGTTGTCTTGAAATCCACTAAACCTTAGCAAATGGTGTTTTCTTTTTGTTGTTGTAACTTCACTAGATTGCTGCATTTAAATGTCAGGTTCATTCGTTAAGAAAGTAGCATCATTTATTTGCTAATTTACAAAAAACTAATAGACCCCGTTCTCACTACTGTGCCGCCCCATATTTAGGTCCGCAACCCCGTTCACATTTGCGTTTTTAAGGCGTCTTTGCACGTTTACGTATGTGACTTTTTTATTTATTTTTATGGAACGATAGCCTGCACTCAGAATGGAAGAGCTACCGGGATATACAGTAATCCTTTTGTAGCAGATGTTTGTTAATAGTTTTTTTTCAATGCAGCACAAAAGCAATTTTATGGTATATATTAAAAAAACATATTGACTATTTTGACTTACTGGTATGGTGTGTAAAGCAACAATGATAAAATGCTGGCTCTGAGGATCAGCTTTGATTTGGCCTCCCCAGCGCATCAACATGCACAACTTTTGAATTAATTTTGTTTATTTATTTATTTAAATGTTATATATTTATTGGAGTTAATTAGTTCATTCTTTTCTGTTGAGTCCCGCTGGCTCAATTATTCGTGTTCAGTCTATTTATCCATTTACTTTCTTTTATTCTTCTGTATGTCGCATTGTCTAATTTTAGCTGTTCTAATACTACAAACTTTACATCATTTATGTCATGTCCTTGACTGGTGAAGTGCTGTACTATTGGTTCATTATTTTTTTTTATTTCTAATTAATGAAAGGTGGTTCTGAATTATTTTATATAAAGTTGTTTCAGTCTCTCCAACATGTTTTATTTCATCACATTTTCCCAAGGCTATTGTATTTTTTAGTCAATATAAACTGTTTTAGATTTATTTTGATTATCTTTCTAAATTATGCCACAGTATTCAGATTTTTTTTTTACGTCAAATATTACAAATAGTTCTGTGTTGTAAAAAAAAAAATATATTCATGTTAGTTCAACTTCGAGTCTTCGTCATCCGGATGGCTATTGTAAAATAGAGCTGCAGCATTCCCCAGCCAGATCGTCTGCGGCCCTGTCCAGACTACATAACCGATCTCGAGAACCGTACTCGAAACTGCTCTAATTAATCCAGCTCAAAGCGTCCACACTGAAGTACCGTTTCATGTTGAGTCAGGCGTAATGCGTCCACACACCATTAGAATAGTTCAGTTACAATTCTCAGCAGCGCAACGAACCGTGGAAATGAATACGATAGTATCCCACCATGCATTGTATTTTATTTTAAAATAATGTGTTATGCCCCATATTAACAGAGGTCCATATTGCATAAATGAAACATAACAAGTATTGTGGAAAAAGTAAATCCGAACACACACACACACAAGTAGGGCTTGAAGTTTTCAGGTTTTATGTTTAATCAGGTGAAGTCCCTTTAAACAAATTGAGCTGATTCTGTTTTATAATTAAACTCATAAAAAGCTGTTAATTACAAAACAATCTTTGTTTTTACCTTCATATCTTGCCTGAGCCTAATTCGGGTCCTCTTAATTTTATTTCAAACAGAGCTGACAAATTACGTAATTTGTTCATCCCCGATCCTAATTTTCTCCACTAGTTTAACAGAGATGTCCTGACAGATTTTTTGAAGCATAAAAATGAATACCTAGTGCAGAGTGTACACTGATAGCAAGTCGTTCAGGCGACTGCTCTGAGTATTTCGCCAAACATATCACAAAGCATTTTGGGATATTGGAGGATACACTCAAAAATGTAGTTTGGTATTACAGCGTCCACACTTCTGATAAGCCGCACTACCTGATGTGATCTAATTAGAACCGGACTCGAGACTACCTCCTGAGGTGGTCTCGAGTCCGGTTCTCGAGTACGGTATTAAATGCTGCGCAGTGTGGACACAAACCGTATTTAGCACTTTTAAGCCTGCTTAAATGCAACTAATACCGTTTAAAGGCATAGTGTGGACAGGGCCTGAGACGTGCTGGCGTTGAGCACAGAAAAGAATCCCAAGTTTGCTGCTGTTTTACGTTTCGTTTCATTCAATTTATGTTTAGCGCTTACTATTATACAATCATCTGCCTGCGAGTGTAATCTACAGCATTGTTTCATGAAGTACAGAACAGCACATTACCATCGACTCGTTGATCCGATTAGGGATGATTGTTATTGTTTTCGGCATTTTTCAACAGCCCTGGATACTGACTGAAGTAAACTGAAGCCTCATTCAACACTGAACTTGAATACCGGAAGCAGTTTTATCAGACAGGTATGTTTACGTAAATTTAAAGCAAATTTGACTATTAATGTTTATATATGGTACTTGTATTGATTTGGTTATTATCAAACAAACAAATATCCTTGCATGTTTTTTGCCCCTCCCCAAATGTAAAACCAAAGAAGCTTCGACATCATAGAAAATCTGCGTTTTTCCGTGTTATCATAGAAAATCAAATTGGTCATGTGATACGAAAAGGCGGCCCAAGTCTGCTTTGCGTTCATACATATTTAAAGGCCGGCCCTGGTCCTGGATTGTAGGAAATGGCGGCCCAGGGCTCACTTTTCTTTATTGGAGCGTTCACATCTGAGAAAAGGCGGCCCTGAAGATCTTTGTATTTTTAGTTGAAATAATAAAAACGGTGATTTACTGTATATGACTGATACCATATTAAGACTCTTTCTCTCTTAAAAATAATCAGGGTCAAGATGTTGGCTCCTTCCCTTTGTTTGGTTAACTACATTAATTTAATGACGAGTTCTGATGGATAAAACCTTGTATCTATACTGAAACTTATCACTTATATTTGAGCATCAAAAGAAACTTATCACTTATATTTGAGCATCAAAAGAAACGTATCACTTATATCACTTATATTTGAGCATCTCAAGAAACTTATCACTTATATTTGGATAAAATTTACTAGATGTGATGAAAAAATGACAAACTGTTATAGTGCAGGTGTTACAGTGCAGGTGCAGTGACTTTTTATTGTGCTGATTAACAATTGACATCACAAAGATGCTGTAAAATGATCTGTCGAACTTGAGAAGGTGTTGTGACTCTTGGTCTCCCAGTTCGTGGCCTGTCATTAACAGAGTGTGTCTGGTTATACCGTCTCGTCAGATTTGAAATTGCTGGCTGTGAGCACCCAAGACGGCGAGCTTGCATTCAACAGCTGAAATCGCTCCATATCCAGTGTCCAATCAACTGTCAGCCTAATTAGGTTATTAAGTGCATATGCTTCAGTCATAGTCACTCAAGCGTGTCGTGGTCAAGGATGAGTGATCGAGTAATTAAAAAGAAACCAAAAACATTTTGTCAATGTCCATCATGTATATACCTTATTTTTTTCGAAAATAAATTTGTTATAATAGTGATGTTTCTTTTGATGCTCAGTATACGTTTGTCCTAGCTTGATGTGTGTAGGCCCCATTTATCCTAGTTGTGATTTCACCTGGTGTTTCTGGCGGCATACCATATTAGGAGGGGTGTGTAGTTGCAGCTGCCCGGAACGACTCCATTGCAAGCAGCTGCGGGACGGCCCTCTATTGCAGAAACCATGGCGACGGGTTGTTTGCAAGGGGGAGTGTCTGGGTAGAAAGGGGAAGCAGCTACGTGAGTACGCGGCCTTGCGCTGAAACGTAGACTGACGGCCGGAGCTGCGTTTTGTTGTTTTGTATTACGTGTTTGTTTTGTTGTTACAAAGGAGGAGTGAGAGCAAGGGGCTGCAGCCACGGAGCCAGGCCACACCGCACTGAGCGACACAACCATGCTGAATATAGTGCTGAAGATAGGGGATCACGGCAACAGCAAAATGTGGCATGGTAAGCAGCGTGACATTTTCCCATTCATCTCACAGCTCAGCAAAAACGCCTCAATCTAGAATTGAAAACACCGTACATTAAGCCCAGGGAGAAAGAGAGTGCTGAATTGTGCCAAATGGTGACAGATTAGAATCCGTGAGAGGAAAATTGTTGAAAAGCGTTGAAAAGAGTTGAAAAGCGTGAGAGGAAAGTTAATTAATCTGTCCAGACTACAGAGACCAAACCCTTTCCTTTTTTTCCAATGGCTAATTTAGAAGCAGTTTTGAAGTTGACAGGACACTGACAACAATGGGGTAACAAGTAATGAAACACCTGCACAAACGTAACATGGTGTGAATGTAATTCAAAACAGAGAGGGCCCATCTGCCACAATGCATAATTCATTATGTGCAATACCTCTGATTAGAATATTGCAAGTACAGTTTCAGTTTCGACTTTCAAGCTTCTTTTAATATTTATAAATCCAGCACTATTTTGTGTTTAATGGATATGGATAATGTATAGACTGCCTGTGCTGCTATTTCAGCTGTCACTGGTCTCTCTACTGGGTGTCCTGGCAGTGTGCCCAGGCAACATCTTGACATTCTTTGTTTTGTGCATCTGTATACTTAGTTTCTTGCAATTATCCTTAAGTTCTACAAGAATGCAACCATATCTGTCATCTAAGCATTTGATATGCCATCAGTACAGTTAACCAGGCTATGTTTCATCACTGCAAATTCAGTGGTACAAAATTATCCTCATCTGTCTTCAGGTGTTGACTGAGATTTCGGAAACTAACAAATCAAAACACACCTATAAAGACAGCAATTAAAATAAACAAGCTGTTTTGAAAATGCAAGCTAATTCCACCACGATACCTCTACATTAAAAAGATTCATGCAACGTGTTATACTAACTGGTTTGTTCATAAATATGTATGCTCGCAACCTGCCTTTTCACTGCATTTTTAAATGCTGTACAATTTTGAAGAAATGAACTGAGAAGTAATAACAGAATAAGGGATATCAACAAGGTTTTAAAAAAAAAAAATACGCTGGGTTTGTTTTATTAAACAGTGACATTAGTTAGCTGTGTGTGTGTGTGTGTGTATATACCCTGACTGGACAGCTGCGGTGATGGAGTTTTGCTCCACAGCAGTGTCCATATGGTTAATGGCCTCCCTGATGTCCTTCAGGCTGCTCTGCAGTAGTTGGTAGAGCTGTTGTTGCAGGGTATGGTGGCATCGGTGTCTGGTGGAACCTTTGGCCTGACCTGCTGCACCCCAATCCTCTGAGAATCTGTGACCTGCTGCTGCTGCTCATCTCCCATTGGTGGGAGGTGACGGGTGCTGCAGCCCTGCTCTTCCACTTGCTGTGGTTGCTGCAGTTCAGCCTGCCTGGGAGTGATGCTCGATGTAGTGTCACCTGCGTAATAATCACACATCCTCAGCAAGTACAAAGACATCCTAGCCTGACTGCTTTAGATATGCTGGCGTACGTATTTTGTATGTATTTATTTATTTGTAATCGTCTTTCTGGTGTGCACTGTGGCTTTTTTAAATAAGCACTTTGAGTAAGATGTGTGATTGCCTTCGATGTGTATTTAACTGTGTGGCCAGTTATAGTAAGTGGGACGTCATCTTACACTGTTTGTACATGTATCTGACGTTTGCATCTGCGTTAGCTTACACTTACCTCCCGGACGCTGCTCCCTGCTTATCTTGGAGGTGTTGATTGCTCCTTCAACACTGTGGAGTTGCTCACTCTGCAGGATAGTCTCGATTTGCCTGAGCTGTCGCTGTGAAGATGGCCCCCCTCCCGTGGCAGTAGCTGAGAACCTGTTTGTTGTGAGATTTTCTTTTATTCTTCCTTTGAGGTAATTCCAGCGCTATTTTAATTGTTTCTACATACATTCACTGACCCCAAGCGCATTTATCTGTGTTAAAATGCCTAACCATATCGCCTGCCTCACTGGCGCTGGTGTTTTCGCCGAGGAAGAGCCAAATAATGTGGCATACTTCTTCACAATCTCCGTTGTTAATACTTCCAGCACTTGTTCACTAAATTTAACATTTTGAAATCTAGCTGCTTGGCCTGACTGAGGATTTGACCTCATCTGCCATCGTCTTTGTGTTTTTTTTTATCTCCTCCTTCTTCTTTTTCTTTTTACGCCACTGTCTTTCTCTCTCTCATATTTTTATCCCTGCTGCCTCCAGTAAGTCAGCCCCTACACCTGTTGTCAATAGAATAAATACTGTGCACAACTTCACAATCTGTATGCTAATTAGAATGTTTGCTACTAATTAGTTAGTAAATTGGACATGACACTTTGGGAAATACCATGCGCAGTCAATTGAATTTTCCTCCCGCAATTCTGGCCAAATTACCGCTGCTTAGTAAATGAGGCCCATTGTTTCACCTGAGTGATTGCAATGACATAATACATGTTTATTCTCAGGGTCTTTACAACCAATAATGGACACTGCTCTCGATTTATTTTCTCAAAATAAATATTTATAAATAAAATAGTTATTCCTTCCATTATTATTAGTAATAAGGGAAAAAGTACCTGATAACTTTAGTTCATGAATAGTATCTACTTATATCCACTTGTTTCTTGATACAGTAGATGCCAGTTATTAGTAACCCTGATAAAGACAACTTTTGGTTTTAAAATTAACATTTTCCCAGGAACAAATCCCGTCCCATAGACTTTAATGTTAATGGAATTCTGATATTAGAAACTGCACGCCGCTTATTGACAGCTTTATTACTAGTTGCCAGTGCTGCAGAGCGCACTTGCATGATTTGTGTGCATACTTCATGCAGCTTTTATAACACACTGACTTCGCAACTGCGTGTTTCTGGCGGACTGAGGCGGAATCGTGGCTTTGAAACTGGCTACGAAGCTGCACGAGATGGATTTACAGCGGGAGGTGGTGCATTGTAAAAAGCAGACAACGTTGGACAATTTCTTATTTTAAAATGGAATAAATAAATGGGTTGCAGTCCCAAATAATAAACACACGTATCTTTCCCACAATATACAAACACGGTCACCAGTCCTGGGTGCATGCTGTAGTGCTCGTGGTGGGTGATACAAGTTTATGCATGACAAAAGTGAAGTGCTGTCCCGGGTTTTGTACTGGCCCTTGGTGACAGCTCTGGAACATGTTAGCCATCTAATAACAACAAACAAGACAATTATAGACAAACAAGCAAAACACTCACGATACGTATTTCATGGGGTCTCTCACGGTCCTTTCAGGTTCAAAACACAAACCAAAGTGAAGGAACAGATTGCGTCTCTCCGTCCCCTTTTATGCCGTCACACATGACCCCTTGTTAAACGAGTGCAGCCGCCCCTCCAATCTGCGACTGTCACATTGTTTGCCTTCCGGGTCAATGAGTTAATGCAACGGAGTTCCCCCTTTCTAGCTGGCCAACTTCCCTTGAACCCTGGGAAAGAACTGTCGCACCAACCCATCCAAGGTACTCTGTTCTCGCTGCTTAGCGCCCTCACAGGTTGGGAGTGAGATTTACTACCAAGAATCATTCTATTTCTGTCACAAAGTACCACACACATTTTTTATGTTTGCTTTACTCATTGCAAGGACAATTGTAGTACATCGTTGTGTAGTACTATTTAAGCCTACTCCCTTTGTTTTACAAACGCGTGTAGTAAACAGTTCTATGTTTGGCTATTTCATGTTTCTCATGTAAATTTTTTAACACTAACATTTAAAACACATGTATTTCAGTGCCATATTTGTACAACTACAGTATATATCATTGTTCCATATAAATACACTTAAACAGGGGTTTATAAATACACTTAAACGTGTCTCTCCTGCTTTAATGTGCACAAGTTTAGACCGACCTCTTTATTTGTCACTGTATATATATATATATATATATATATATACGTATATATATATATATATATATATATATATATACAGTATATTCACAATATATCCAAGTATCTTGTTGGCCTTTTTTATAGCTTCCCCACATTGTCTAGATGAAGACATTTCTGAGTCAGCATAAACTCCTAGGTCTTTTTCATAGATTCCTTCTTCAATTTCAGTATCTCCCATAAGATATTTATAATGCACATTTTTATTGCCTGCATGCAGTACCTTACACTTTTCTTTATTAAATGTCATTTGCCACGTGTCTGCCCAGTTCTGAATGCTGTCTAGATCATTTTGAATGACCTTTGCTCCTGCAACAGTGTTTGCCACTCCTCCTATTTTTGTGTCGCCTGCAAATTTAACAAGTTTGCTTACTATACCAGAATCTAAATCATTAATGTAGATTAGGAATAGCAGAGGACCCAATACTGATCCCTGTGGTACACCACTGGTTACGTTGCTCCATTTTGAGGTTTCTCCTCTAATCAGTACTTTCTGTTTTCTACATGTTAACCACTCCCTAATGCATGTGTATGCATTTCCTTGAATCCCTACTGCGTTCAGTTTGAGAATTAATCTTTTATGCGGGACTTTGTCAAAAGCTTTCTGGAAATCTAAATAAACCATGTCAAACCATGACAATTATCCATTGTCAATGCTGCATCCTCAAAATCAAGTGGTGTACTGGGCAGCGGACCTCCTTTCGAGGTATGGCGTGCATCCGTCAGAGTGGCGGCTCCACCCTCAGGTGGTGGAGCACATTTGGGAACGATTCGGGAAGGCGCAGGTCGATCTCTTCACCTCGGCGGAGATGACACACAGCCCCTGTGGTACTCCCTCCACCGCTTAGGCGGTCCACTTGGTGTCGACGCCCTAGCCCACGAGTGGCCCAAAACACTCCTCTACGCATTCCCGCCGATACCGTTGCTACCGGCCTTCCTGGAGAAGGTCCAGTTAGAGAAGGCGACAGTTCTCTTAGTGGCCCCAGGTGGCCCAGGAGAATCTGGTTCTCGACCCTGTGCCAGCTCTTACCAAGGCCAGCCCTGGAAGATCCCGCCGCCTGGATCTCCCAGTCAGGTGAACCAGGCAGGTTCCAATTATGGGTCTGGCCCTGAACGGGACCGCTGGTTAGCCCTAGGTCTAATGGACACGGTTGTGGGCACGTTGCAGAACGTTAGGGCAGACTCCACTAGGTCGCTATATTTTAAGTCTAGATATTTTCAGAACTGGTGTCTGAATAAGGGTCATGACCCAGTCTCTTGCCCTATGCCAGTTATCTTGCAGTTTCTGCAAGAACTGCTTGATGCTGTTAGGTCACCTTCTACATTGAAGGTGTATTTAGCAGCTATTTCAGCATGCCATGCCCCCATAGACAGTTATACTATCCCAGGAGGGTCGTTCTCCCCGAATGAAGCCTTGATATTGTACTGGAGGCTCTCACGAAGGCCCCATTTGAGCCCATACACTCCATAGTGTTGAATTATCTGTCTATGAAAATAGTCTTCGTCTGGGCTATCACCTCCGAAAGCGGATCAGTGAGCAGCAGGCTGTCAGTGCACAGCTCCTGTATGTGTATTTGGGACAATGGCAGCAGGGTGTCACTGTGTACAAACTCTGCTTTCCTCCCCAAGGTGATCACAGCCTTCACATGAACTAGTCTGTGGAACTGGAGTCTTTCCATCCAGCTACATGGATAGGACAAAAGCCCTGCATCATTCTGACCGGCTCTTTGTCTGTCACGGGATATGGACCCTAGGTCAGCCCCTCTCGAACACTGGATTGTGGAAACTGCGTATGATAGTGCCGACTTGCCCCATCTGGGACGGTCCTGTGCAATGTAATGTTCTGCTGTGATACGTTTTGATAAATCAATGTTTTTCTTAGCGAATGGCAACTCCTTCCCCTCCCTGATATAACGATTCATAGCTATCGCTCATTTTTAGTACTTTTCAGGTATTGTATTTTTGTGTGATGGCCCCTTTGCCATTGGCTAGAAAAATGGGAGGTAATTCTATCCATAAATTAATTGCTTGGCGACAGCAGTTTAAAAAATATATATTTTCCTAATATTTTCTTAAGAGAAAAAATCCAAGGAAGTACTGTTTTTAATACTGATGTGTTGTAGAAAATGTGTAAACCGGGCAGCTGAGTTTGCTTTATGTATATGGATTTATTTATTTATTGTCACTTTAACTGCACACTGATGCTCCGTCCAAGTATTGCCCTACCAGGTGTACGTTTATACCATTATACAGTACTGTCTACTGGCTAATAATGGGTCATGTGTATTTAGTGCACAGGCCGACTCACTACAGCACTAGGACCTATGTGGCACTGTGCCAGCCCGCCCTGGAACTGTACCTGGCAGTGCGCCAGCCCGCTGAACACGCTGTGTGTTTAAATAAAAGAGTGTGTTGCTGGCGTCCTCTTGCAATCCCCTAACTCGCTACAGTATATTTCAGAATTGACTTCAATCATAGCCTCCTTTCACCTCAGTTGTATTCTGTTTCATTCAGTTTGATGCTGATTCTGTGATTTCTTAGCATTGTTAGCACATGTCTTACCAGTCCCAGCAGTAGCAGCAACGGCCTTACCAGTCCCAGTAGTAGCAGCACCAGTCTTACCAGTGTCAGCAGTGTTAGCACTAGTCATACCAGTCCTAGCAATAGCAGCACCAGCCTTACCAGTCCCAGCAGTAGCAGCAACAGCCTTACCAGTCCCAGCAGTAGCAGCACCAGTCTTATCAGTCCCAGCTGTAGCATCAGTGTCAGTCTCAGGATTGACTTTGGTAGTAGTGAACCAAACGCATGTCTCCAAATGAAGGTATAAACCCATTTATTTATTGTGGTTTTGCTGGGAGACATTTTTTTCCAAAAATATGGGTCATGAAATTTCAAACATCATCCTTGGTGGGTCACTGGCTAAAAAGAGTTAGCAACTTATATTGCTTTTTTACTGGCAGATTGTCATATTGACCCCTCTGAAGCAGGCGGAAAGCTAACTGGTAGAAGTTTCTATTATCTACCACTTTTGTCTTTAGAAAATAGGCACAGATTCTTAGATCATTACGTATCCCACCAACCTAGCGGAGTCCCACAGCTACAAACCCCGTTACAGACACCCACTGGCACGGCACGTAGGATTATGTTGTAAAATAAAAGGACAGGGTCAAGGAATTTGTTTTCTGGAATAATTGTGTGACAATCATAGTGTGCTGCCTCTATTTTTGTTGTAAATGTATCCATTGTCAGTTGTCATTGTAGTGCTTCTAAATTATATATATAGGAGGCTGTGTGGTCCAGTGGTTAAAGAAAAGGGCTTGTAACCTGGAGGTCCCCGGTTCAAATCACGCCACTGACTCATTGTGTGACCCTGAGCAAGTCACTTAACCTCCTTGTGCTCCGTCTTTCGGGTGAGACGTAATTATAAGTGACTCTGCAGCTGATGCATAGTTCACACACCCTAGTCTCTGTAAGTCGCCTTGGATAAAGCGCCAGCTAAATAAACACATAATAATAATATATATTTTTACATATGTCCTCATATTCATTTCAGCAGGTGTGCAATACAATCTCAATAACAGTTCTTCTCACTGATGTCGCTCTAAAAATAAAAACAATCTATCAGTTATTCTGGTATTTGATCTGATAAGTACAATGCAGACTGGGAACTAAGCTAACATTAATTAACACATTAGGTTTAATTAGCAGTAAAAATTGAGGCTTTACTTGTAAAAGTGGTTACAGTGAAGAAAGCACAGGGGTATGGTTAAGCATTTTAAAAATTAAGCATTTAACCATGGGAAAAGCATGGGGAAAAACTGCAAAATGACTGTGTCAATTTGCCGTGGTAAACTTTTATAATGTCAAAAAAAAAAACTAAAAAAAACTAAAACAAACAGTAAGCTCAATATTTGAGCAATGGCACTCAGGACTATTCAGAAACATTGTAAGTATCATTAAAATATAAGAGAAGAAAAAAATCATGCAGCACAACCAGCAGTCATTATGATAATGAGACGACTGGAGTATAACTTAGTTGAAGTAGTTATAGGCTTTGTATTCCTAAAAGATTGAGAATTTCCATTCACTCTCAGAAGCAGATGCCCTCTTTGTAGGCCTAATTAAAGAGTTGTGTGTTTGCTGCAGTCTGCTATTTTGAGGCAAAACTGTTTTAATCAAACAAATCCTCAGAGTGACCAGGGTTTTGGCAGACACAGCAGCATCAAACTCAAAGATCAATGTTAATGAAATTAATTAAACCAGCCAAATTAGTAAAGATGTACTCTTTCATCATCTCTTTTCAAACTTTTACTACGGGTTCATTCTCAAGAGCATAGGGTTATTTATTTTGGGCCAGTGGCAGCACAATCGCACCGCAATTTGCAATTTTGTTGCGACACTTAGCAAAGTATACATTTTGTCATAGGTACTAAGAGAAAATATGTTGATGAAAAGAGCCGCAATATACTCATTTAAATATCTGTTGCATCTTCTTAGCGCGATCTCTAGCATACATTGCGAGTGTTGCGAGACATTGTTCAAATAAATAGCAGGAGTTGAGTTGAGGTTTGCTGCAGCAGAGGGTGCCCAAAGGATAACATCTATACATGCAAGAGTGCAAGAATCAAAATAACATTGTTTTTGTTTAATGTAAACGTCATCTGTACAATGCATTCTGTTCCGTCTTTATTTTACCTATTTTAATACCCTCAAAGAAAAATTGTGTTTCTATGAAAAAGCTTTTCATAATCATCCAGTAGCCCCTCTGTGAACGTGTGGGTTGTAGTGCGAGTGAAAGGGTGATGCAGGAGCTCCAGACAAGGACAAACACAAAGTTCACGCGGTTCAAGTTCCTTTTTATTTCTTGAACAAAAATTAAATAATACAAATAACACAGCTGGCTCTACCCAGCAATGGGTATTGCCAAGCGTCAAAACAAGGGGTTGCAGTCCCGAAATAATAATCACAAAACCACAAACACAATACAAACACAGACACGTCTCCTGACAGTGCGTGCTCTTAGTGCAGGTGCGGTGCTGGAAACAGTGATGCTTGGTTTAGTGCAGGTGCGGTGAAGTCCGGGTGAATCGCTGGCCCCAGGCTGCAGCTCCCAGATCCGTGGTTAATTATTCTGAGAATGACAAGAGACAAACGGTTGCAAAACAAACACAAAACACTTAACTCTCGCTCCAAACAGTCCTCGTTTCCTCCCATCAACCACAACAAAGGAACCGATTATGGCGCCACGCCCCTAAAGTACCCTCAGCCCCGCCCCTCCGATAGCTAGTTCAATCACATCTCCTCCAATTCATGAATGAAACTTTGCTTACCGTACTAGGGCGGAGACTCCTGGTACCGTGGACGCAATCCCTTTCCTGAATGGCCAGCTTCCGACTGCCCCCGGAATGAACTGCCGAAACATTCAGTCCGGGCACGCAATTCCTGCTGTACAGTGCTCTCAGAGGTCGAGAGGGAGATTGTTGATTCAGATTCATTTGCTCTTTGTCACACCCTTGGTAAACCGGATTTACTGGTTGGTTTTTTTTTCCATGTGACATCACTTAGAGGGTATTTAGCCTGCTTCAGAGAAACTTGTAAGAAAGACATGGAAAAACACTGTAAATCTGATGTATTTGACATAGTTATATTAGAACATTTATTCTGTCTCGTGTTTTAATATACACTACCGGTCAAAAGTTTTAGAACACCCCCATTTTTCCAGTTTTTATTGAAATTTAAGCAGTTCAAGTCCAGTGAATAACCTGAAATGGTACAAAGGTAAGCGGTAAACTGCCAGAGGTTAAAAAAAGTTTAGGTTACCAAAACTGAAAAATAATGTACATTTCAGAGTTATACAAAAGGCCTTTTCAGGGAACAAGTAATGGGTTAACAACTTACAGCTGTTCTGCAGCAATGGAAGTAAATTAAGCCTTGAAAGTTGATGCTAACAATTCCTACAGGTGTCCCAACTTTTGTTGATTACTTACAAACCCTCTGTCTGTATAAAAGCAGTGTTGGAACAGACTGTGTTACTACACCCTCTTAAGCATTATTTGGACAGTATTGTACTGCAGGAAGTAGTATATTGCTATCATAATGGCGAGAAAAAGGCAATTAACAAAGGAAGACAGACAGACCATTATAACCCTTAAAAGTGTAGGTCTTTCCTTTAGAGAAATTGCAAAGAAAGCCAAGGTGTCAGTGAGTACAGTTTCCTACACCATCAAAAGGCACTTGGAAACTGGAGGAAACTCTGACAGGAAGAGGTCTGGCAGACCCAAAGCCACAACAGAATCAGAAGACAAGTTTCTGAGAGTCAACAGCTTGCGTGATAGGTGGCTCACAGGACAACAGCTTCAAGCACAGCTTAACACTGGTCGAAGTAAGCAAGTCTCAGTTTCAACTGTGAAGAGAAGACTTCGAGCTGCAGGTTTGACAGGTCGAGTGGCAGTAAGAAAGCCATTGCTAAGATGGCAAAATAAGAAAAGAGGCTTGCCTGGGCCATGAAGCACCGCCAGTGGACTACTGAAGACTGGAAGAAGGTCTTATGGACCGATGAATCAAAATTTGAAATCTTCGGTTCATCACGCAGGGTTTTGTACGCCGTCGAGTAGGCAAAGGATGGTTCCTCGGTGTGTGACACCAACTGTCAAACATGGAGGAGGAAGCGTGATGGTCTGGGGCTCTTTTGCTGGATCCAGAGTCGGCGACTTGCACAGAGTGAGTGGCACCCTGAACCAAAACGGCTACCACAGCATTTTGCAGCGCCATGCAATACCCTCTGGTATACACCTAGTTGGTCAGGGGTTCATCCTACAGCAAGATAATGACCCAAAACATACCTCCAGGCTATGTCAGAACTACCTTAGAAGAAAAGAACAAGACGGTAGGCTTCAAATCATGGAATGGCCAGCACAGTCTCCAGACTTAAACCCCATCGAGCTGGTTTGGGATGAACTGGACAGAAGGGTGAAAGCAAAGCAACCTACAAGTGCAACACATTTGTGGGAACTTCTGCAACAGTGTTGGGAAGAACTTTCGAACAATATTTGATTTCCATTGTAGAAAGAATGCCACGAGTGTGTTTGGCTGTTATATCTGCAAAAGGTGGCTACTTTGATGAGTCAAAAATTTAGATTAAATTTTGTTAAACAAAACGATTCCATGATTTCTTTTTTATCTCCAATTGTTTATTTGTTCTATGCTTTAATTTCAGAGTACATTGAGACATTAAACTGCGTAAATTTCAATAAAAACTGGAAAAATGGAGGTGTTCTAAAACTTTTGACCGGTAGTGTATGTGTTGAATTTAACCCTTTGCAGTCCATTTATTAAGTGCGCGTCAGGCGCGTCAGGTCCAATTTATTTTCACACGCGCAGTTAATTTTAGACGCGCTGTTTAAAAGTATTTTTTTCCACAGTCAAATGGGTTTAAATGGCCCTGCATATCAACAAAGCACTCACTAGGCATCTCCAGCCCCGCCCCACCCTTTCGTTCGCTATCGCTTTCACAAATGCTAAGAAATAAATAATAGTAATAATAATAGTCGTACATACCGATCAATCATCTCCTGATCACTTGTTTTATCACCAAACTCCTCAATAATGCAATCCAAGTCATTATTTTATTACTATAACATCTCAAAAAAGCACTGCAAATGTCTGTGATATTCTCTGTGCGCTGATACAGTAACACCTAGCTTGTTTCCTTATGACCTCCCCTATCTGATGCCAGGGGCAAGTATGACTATTCATGAGATACGCCTTTTTTTTTTTTTCTTTTTTTCGGCTTGTCTCGGCTCCTGTCGCTCCCACTCGGCCATTGAATGGTTTTCTCGGCTTTTTCCGGTGAAAAAACGACTAGAAACCCGTTTTTTGCATTTTTTTGATGATGTTGGACAGGGTCCGACAATGGACCGGATAGGAATAATTGCAATGTCGGACCAGGTCCGACGTAGGACCGCAAAGGGTTAAATCAAGGGAAGTAATGTTAAAACTTTACAATGCATTCGTAAGACCTCAGCTAGAATATTGTGTTCAGTCAGTTCTGGTCACCTTGTTACAAAAAGGATATTGCTGCTCTAAAAAGAGTGCAAAAAGAGCGACCAGAATTGTCCGGGGTTTAAAAGTCATGTCGTATGCAGACAGGCTCAAAGAATTGAATCTGTTCAGTCTTGAACAAAGAAGACTACGCGGTGAATCTGATTCAAACATTCAAAATTCTAAAAGGTATTGACAATGTCGACCCAGCTGACTTTTTTGACCCGAAAAACGAAACAAGGACCAGGGGTCACAAATGGAGATTAGATAAAGGGGCATTCAGAACAGAAAATAGGGGGCACTTTTTTACACAGAGAATTGTGAGGGTCTAGAACTAACTCCATAGTAATCCTTCAGGAAGCTGCTTGATGAGATTTTGGGATCAATAGCTACTAACAACCAAACGAGCATGTGGCAGGATGGCTTGCAGTGGTGAGGTGTGGTGACGTCAAGGACCAGGAAGTAACTGAACCAAAACAATGGATGGGTGGATGAAAACTGAACGCAACTGCGTTCACCGTATTTATTAATAAAATAAACAAAACAAAAGATTTAAACAAACAACAAAGCAGAAACCAAAGGGCACAAGGGCTAAATGAATAAACAGAAACAAGTATATCTTATTATAGCAATTGTTCGTTATATTCTCCTCGCTCTCTCTCTCTCCGCTCCCCGTACTCTCCTCTCTACACTCCACCCCGCAGCATGGACAGCTGCAGGTTCTTATACTCTGGCCGAGGGGTTAACTAGCTGTTAATTATCTTATTACCCCTCGGCCACAGTCTGCACGCGTTTGGTAAGGATGCGTGACTGTCAGCTAGTTAAATAATCAGTAGCTGATCAGCCACGCATCCTCACGGGTTTTTAAATATACAAACAATAAGAAATACGTGGCGCTGTTAACCACGCTGCAAACAATAATATAAATAGTAATAAAAAATAGGGCGGGACACTCCGCCACAGAGCAAGATGGGCTGAATGGCCTCCTCTCGTTTGTAAACTTTCTTATGTCCTTATGTGCTTATGTTCCAGGAAGATGCGTCACCCGTAGGGACAGCAGGTTCCTTTGACCCCACGTCAAAAGCTGGAAGGCAACGTGATGCAACCCCGGGGACCGTAGGCCACCCTGGTGGTTGACATACGCCACCACCGCAGTGCTGTCCGTCCGGACCAACACATGTGTTCCTTGCAGCACCGGTAGGAAGTGCTGAAGGGCAAGTCAAACAGCCTGCAACTCCAGCATGTTTATGTGCAGGGATATCCCATGGTCCGACGAGGTGCCGCGGACTCCTCTGCCATCCCAGACCGCCCCCCAACCCAAGTTGGAGGCGTCCGTCGTCACCACTTGACGGTTCAACACTACTCCCATCCGCACACCTTCGTCCTCCACCAGCGCAGGGCTGCCGAGCACGAGTGAGACACTGTCAGCCAATGGTGTCTGTCGCAGTTCGAATGGCCAAGGTGGCATGCTGGATGCCCAAGCATTGCACACACAGGGTATGCCTGTCCTTCTGGGGTATGTTAGCCCTGCAGAACATGCAAGCATGGAACCCGGACCTGCTTGCCATTATTGCACAGAGTATCGTGTGCACCGGTACTATATGTACTGGGCGTACCAAGCTCCGCGACCACTAAGCGTGCCGAGGTGGTGGACGCCTCCTGCACCGAACACCATGTGCACCTAGTGCAACAAGCACTGCACGCACCGAGTGTATCAAGTACTGTGCGTGCTTGCACCGAGCACCGAGTGCAGCGAGGGCCGAGTGTACCGTGCTCCGGGTGTACTGAGCACCGAGGTACTAACACCGTGCATGTTGAGCACCGTGCACACTGAGTGTACCAAGCACCGTGCGCACCAGGCACCTAGTGCATGGAGTTCGGTGTGCACTGCATGCACCGAATACCGCGTGCACCTAGTGCCGTGAGCACTACGTGCACTAAGGCGTTATGCGCAGCGAGGCACCGAAGTACCGTGCACACCGAGTGCACTGAGCACCGTGGGCACCGGTACAGTGTGCACCACACCAAGGCGTGCACCGAGGTACCGAAGCACCGGGAGGCAGCTAAAGCTGCGGTGCCTACCCTAACCGTGTGTAGTCACACATTTGCTCAGTGCGCAGCATATACCTGGGAGACACACAGGCTAAAGTCACGTCGGGAGAGCTGAAAAGCAACTGAAAAACAACTAAGGACCGACACACCGGTGAAAACACAGCCCCAGTGGAGGAATACATGGCTGACTGGCTGCTGCTGGGTTTTTTTTTTAAACTACACTAATCCACAGCAAAACACAGGCAAAGCAGGGTTGTGCAATCGGGTCAACAGAAGGTGGACACGTAAAAACAACAAAACTGCACGACTGCACACACGGCAGCTGTCAGAATTGCTCGACAGCGGGGGTACAGCAAAGCCTAGCCCTGGTGGAGGAACTGCATTCCCTCCAAGAGTGTAGCTAGAAAAAACAACACATGCACTCCTTTAAATCAATACTGCATAGGCAGTCGCTCACATACGACAGACAGTAAGAAAAGGCAGCCTGCAACGCAAAAGAGCAGGCTGCAGGCTGCTGAAGAAAGGAGAAAAGGAAAAAGAGGCTTTGGTTTGGAGCCGTTGATTCCATGAAAGTGGCAAGCTAGCTTTCAGCAAGAATGCAGGGGAACTGCAGTCGCCTCGGGAAAGCTCTTTTTCAAAACACAGTCACTTACCTTACCGTCTTGAGAGGCAAAAAGAGAAATGGCTTTTGTGGGATGACGGGTTTAATCCCTCGGCAGCTCTGATATAAAGAGCTCAGTAAATACCTACCAATAGGCAGGCATATCCCGTAAGTAATATTTTGGTGTTCGTCTTTGAATTGAAAGTAATCAAGTGTGTCATTCAACGTATTACCTTTGTATTTTTAAATGTGTGACTCTTCTTAGAAAGGAATAAATAATACATTTACTTAAAACAACAGAACAAAGAAAACAACAACAAAAAAAAACACCACTATGTTCTATAGAGTTGTAAGGGTCACAGGCTATTGAACAGAGCAAGATTTATATGGTATTCTCCTTCAAGTGTAAATCATAATACTTCTAAGCCTCTGTGCTTCTTATCTTTGGGTTGGGTGGAAGGTGAGTTTTTGAAGCCTGCTGGTGAGTGCTGCCTTCCCACTATGTGTCCCCTACTGCGTGGCAGAGGCAACGGTGACCTGCTGAGACAATGAATGTTTCAACAAAGGTATAAAGTGCACAGATACAAAAAGTCTCCACAAACTTCTGAACATTATGCTGGTTTAGTTGTGTCCAAAATGAGCACACTGGCTTTGCTTCAGAGGATAGCTCCATGTCTCTACAGCTACTATGGGGAGGCTGTGTGGTCCAGTGGTTAAAGAAAGGGGCTTATCCCCGGTTCAAATCCCAGCCACTGACTCATTGTGTGATCCTGAGCAAGTCATTTAACCTCCTTGTGCTCTGTCTTTCGGGTGAGACGTAATTGTAAGTGACTCTGCAGCTGATGCATAGTTCACACACCCTAGTCTCTGTAAGTCGCCTTGGATAAAGGCGTCTGCTAAATAAACAATTAATAATAATAATTAATAAAACTATGTTAATTGGTTCCAAACTGAATGTTTTTTTGAAGAGGGCCTAAAGCTTATAAAGTATTAACATGTTTAAAATGTTCATGATTTAAAAACTGATGAACAACCTTTGGCAACATTTTTAAACAGACAGCCAGTAAGACTGCCGAAAATATTCTGTGAAATAAAACAAGGTGGAGGCCACCTTATGAGGGCTGAAGTAACACATTATTATAATGACGCAACAGCTGTAAGAGCGGCTGGCAAAGCCTTGTTTAAACTCCATTTTGAGTGGTATGCTTTCTCAGCCGTTTCAAAACGGATCGGGTGGCAATTTTTATGTTCTGTGTTCTTGTGACCAAGTTTCGTGAAAATCCGTGTGGTAATTTTGAAGTTACAGAATCACGAAAAAATTAGTTTTGACAAATGTGTCTTTGTTTTGCACTAAAATAACTAAAAAAACTGCTCCGTGTTTAAACACCATATCTGGCAGGCGGATCGTACTCATTGACTAGGAGGGCCTGTTTTTGGAACTGAAACAGTTGATAAAGTATATAGTGAGTTATTATAAGTTCTCTTTGCACATGCACAGTTTATTTTTGCTAACTGACAAGTTACGTCTGCGCAGTCAGGCTCCACCACCAAGAGTAAGTTAGTGGGTGTTCAGTTTAATCATTCTCTGTGCATAATTTCATTTGAGTTCTTAAGGTCGCTTATGTCTTGTGGTTCTTGTGGATCCTGACCATCCATTTAATTTTTTATGACTTATTTTAATTATTTTTTGAAATGCTTCTGACCTTAACTCAGTCTGTGAAGTTAAACCCCAGATGCAGTACCATGATCGCTCCAATGGGGACTCCACACGTTGATGTAGCAATGAATGAAATTGTACCTCTTTTAACTATTTACAGCCAAGATATTACTCCAGTATATATTTAGTTTATATGCATTTGTAGCAAGGCAGCAGGAGAGAAGTCCTGCACATGAAAAGTATTATTGTTATAATGATTTATTTATGTATATGTATGACGGTGTATTCTGGCAGAAGCGGGGTCGGCAGCTCGTCCTCTGCCAGTCGTAATTACAAACCAGATTGTGGCCAAGGGGTAATGAGATAATTGATAGTTAACCCCTCGGACATAGTAAATAAAAGCCTGCAGCTCTCTACGCTCAGGGTGGGTGTTCGGAGGAGTGAACGAGAGCAGAGAAGACAAGAGAGAAATCAAATCAAATTGAAAATAAATCTAGGAACAGTGAAGGCGATTTGCCCAGCCTGACCTGGATCATTTATTTGGTTATTGTGTTTGTGATTTTTGTTTTGTTAAAACCTTTGTTTTGTCAGTGTGTTTTTGTTTAAACGTTTTATTTTATTTGTGAAAATTGCACCGTACCTGCAGTGTCTCTTTGTTGTTGTTCCTGCATCTGGCCCGACGTCCCCATCTCGACTACCCTGTCACAGCATTATATACACCTAAAACATAAGCATACAATATCTATATTCGTAATACTAATATATTGTGTATGGTAAAGTATTACAAATATAATGTTCATGATAATTAATATTACCAAATGTTTGAGGGTTTGTTTCCGAACACAAAAATCATGTAATAAACTCCTCACAAACAATTCTGGATTTGCAGCATTTGACGGATCCTTTAAGTTCAGAACCCTCCTTCCGTGTGAACTGTGACGCACAATCCATACAGTACAGTTGTGAATACATGAGGGGAGCTGCATTTAACAAAAAAAAGTAAAGGCAGTGCTTAAAAGTGATTGTTAATTTTTTTTTGTATGCCTGTGGCGGAGTGTCCCGCCCCTATATTTATATGTGCACTGTGTTTTTATGATTTGTATTATTGTTTGCGGCGCGGATAAAAGCGCCGCGTATTTGTTATTGTTTTTATATTTTAAAAACCCTGTGAGGATGCGTGACTGATCAGCTAGTGATTTATTTAGCTAGCTGACAGTCACGCATCCTTATTAAACTTGTGCGGACGGTGACCATCTCCTGAGTTAATTCATTGATTAATTGTTGCTAATCAGGAGATGGTCACTGTATATAACCCTGCAGCTCTCTACCCTCTGGGAGGGTGTATTAAGAGTGAGAGCGGAGAGAGCGAGGAGAGAGAAAAAACTAAACTGAAAAATAACTGCTAAGCGTACTGGTTTACACCAGCACGATACTTATTTGTTTATTTGTTTGGCCAACGCGTCTGTTTGTTTGTTGTGTTTTGTTTGTTTAAATCTTTTGGTTTATTTATTTAATAAAACGCTGAGCGCCGTTACATTCAGCTTCCGCCATTCCATCCATTGTTTGGTTTCTGTTACTTCCTGGTCTGTGACGTCCCCTCACACGCCACTCAACAACAGCTCGGTCACAATGCCATTTAAATCAATGCACATTTTTAAATAAGGTATAAATATAAATATAAATACGGTTATGAATATATTCATGTTGTTATTAATACTCAATCAGATAGCTAGCCTAATATAAAGTATTCATATTTAAAAAAATAACACTAGAACGACCAAGGCAGTCATTTTAAAATTTAAATTGCGGTGGGTGTGTTTAAGATATGGAGCTGTGCTTTCCTGACTCTTCCTAAATATATTGTGAACTGTCTATTTAAATATGTGGGTATTCTGACCAATCCCTGCATAGATGAGACATGGAAACAGGACTTCAATGAAACAAGAAGTAATTTTATTCAAATTAACAAATAAATGAAGCAATACTGAATTTAATAAAAAGGAAAATAAAAATCCTAACCCTCATCAGGGTATTAACTACACTTTTTAATTCCCTCTCTATCTGTAAACTAATAACCAAAAACAAAAGCTAAACAAAGACTGAAAACACAGGTTTGTTTGGGAAATCTTTCCCCTTGGAATCTTCAGGTAAGTACACCTTTTGTTTAGTAATCTACAGGCTGAGTTTCTTCTTTAATCACGTTTCTTTTATTTCAGGTTGACTGGACACTTGGGTTTGGCTCCCCGCGGTTGGACAACCCTGGAACCTCTTGATTAAAAGACTTTTCAAACTTCCTGTTGTCTTTACAGTTTCTTTTTTTAATAACACGAGTGCTGTTTATACACTGCATGTAAAGTACAGAAAACCCAGCAACCCGGTACCATGGCGAATTGCTAACTTCTCTCTCTCTCTACAATGCTCGGTTTCTCTCGCTTCTTTGTCTCAGTTTTCTTTTACCGTTCCACCTACTTAAACACACCACCCTCACACTGTGAAGCTGCAGGTTTTCATCATTGTGACCCTCTCCGAAGCAACACTTCATTATTCAATTCAGGGATGGTCACATTCCACACGAGTTTACAGCGCTGATGTTTTTACACCACCCACGCAACACGGCTTGGAAAAATAACAACCTCTGATTGTTTAAACAGCATCACATGACCGTGCGTATATATAGCGTATACCATAGCTTCCCTACTAATGAGCTGCTTCACACTGAATAAATCACTACGCACCACTGCATTCTAAATTCCATGACAAACTACCATTTTATTTGTTATTAGGTACAAAACCACTGCCAAAATGAGTGACATTCCACCTATTTCCTTTAATATATTTGGGGATGAAACTCCAGATCACTGATACAACACCAACTTTCTGAGTGAAGCAGTCCACCTGAAAAAAAAACAACAAATAAAATAAGTGCCCCAGCAACTGTCAAGAGTAACACATAACAGTAGATGAGGAACAGCTAAATGAAACAGAATAAAACAAAGATTGAAAAAACACTAAAAACTACAATGGGCTGTTAATGTACTTAAAACTTATATTTAAGTTTAATACTTAAGTTTCAGTTCATTCATTTTTAAAAAAAAATTGGAATCTGCAATTATTTTACCACTGATTTTCTCCCAATTTGGAATGCCCAATTATTCAACCCGGCTCACCCCTGCAACCCCGCACTAACTCAGGAGAGACGAAGACAAGCACTCATGTCCTCCGAAACGTGTGCTATCAGCCATCTGCTTTTTTTTCGCACTGCAAGCCCGCCTTGAAGCCATTACAAAACTGCAGTGTCAGAGGACCACGCAGTTCTGAATTGCGTACAGGCCAGCCTGCAAAGCCCGGCCAGCCACAGGGGTCGCTGCTGTGCTGTGAGCCAAGGACTCTTCCATTCTGAGTGCAGGATATTGTTTCATAAAAAAACAACAAGCAATTCGCCACATTTTAGGCCTGCTTTTCAGTCACATATGTGAATGCGCAAAGGCACCTTAAACCGCAAATGTGAACGGGGTTACAGACCTAAATATGCGGCGGCCCTGGGCCAGCACAGTAGTGTGAACGGGGTCTAAGTCTTTGCAATCAATCAAATCCTTTATTAAACCATCAGTTCTTGTTTACAATGGTAACTAGGCCAAAAAGGCTCAGACTGCAGCAAAGAGAATACAGCTCTGGCCACAAGTTTTGCCTCACCCTACAGAATTAACTAATTTTGCTTCATGAAGTCAAATGAAACCTGCTGAATAATGTTACGTTAACATATTGATTCACATACCACTTTATGGTTTTTCCATATACTTAACAAAAAACTGACAAAAATTGAAAAATGTGACAGGTGATGGCCATAGCTGTATATTAATTAGCATCCAAACAATTAAACCAGTGTTGTTATAACAATGCATTCATATGGCTATAAAACCAAGGATGCCATCTTAAACATGCATGATGGTATCCTTTACATACATGTACAGTACATTCCTGCTCCAGAAAAAGCAAAAACAAAAAGAGTCTGTACTATTTACCACACTTTAAACAGATTAAAAAATACAATACAAAACCAAAGGAAACCTGTAGCTGTAAGCACCCCTGAGTTAACAGCAGTGTTACTGTCTTCGCAAGTGTATTCATTAAAAACTGCTGATAGAAGCACTAGCTGGTGCATGTAAGTACATTTCCCTCCCTGGTATTGGCTTCAGTGCCTACATAATCCTCTCCTCTCTATCAACTCTCAGGAGGCTTTTCCTAGACCTGTTTACAACTCATTGTATATAAAATGCACAAAGTCACACTTTCTCATGTAACTGAAATGCGCCCATTGATCCCACGGGCTTCAGCCTGAAAGCACTGTGCATTGTCATCATGCTCATTATAAGCAATTTACATGCTCGGCTTCCAGAGTGACAGCCCTAGCAAGGGATTTGTTTAGTTCATTTGGGCTATCGGATAAAAGAAATGAATCTTTTTAACACTGATGCTCCTTGGCATAAGAACGGGCACTTCTCTACCTTCCTGTCAGATTACAAGCACATGTTAGCATTACCTGTGTATTTCTCCAGTCTGCACTAATAAGCTCTTTGTGTGTGTGTGTGTGTGTGTGTGTGTGTATACATGCATTCTATCTTTGGATTCCTGCCTCTATCTGAATAAAGTGATCCTCTCATTATGAAGTTTAGTATACAAAAGTATTTTACCCATATGACAAATCATATAGTATGAATATATTATATTCGTAAAGCAGCAAAAAGTGAGAACTGAAGATACCTAAAGGTGCTTTGAATGGCGTGTACCGTAATGCTTTTAATATATCAACCAATCAATCAATCAACCAATCAACCAATCAATCAATCAGGCTGAAGATACCCAAAGGTGCTTTGAATGGCGTGTACCGTAATGCTTTTAATATATCAACCAATCAATCAATCAACCAATCAACCAATCAATCAATCATTCAATCAAATTATTTGAGGCCCTGCAGATGGAAAGTGTGTTTTCATTTTATTTATTTTTGTACAGGGGGTTTTGTGTTTTTTGTAAATAGTATTGTGTAAATAATATTATAAATAATCATTAGAGCGACGCTGAGTTTGGGGCATGTTACCAGCTGTGTGAAAAACTGCAGGTGGTTGCACAGCTCCAGATCCCTAACCAGCAGGCGGGCACATCTCGGTGGAGCGTCTTACAATAAAAGGGCAGCTAACTGTGGGGCTGCTGCAAAGCCCTAAATCAAGGACTGAGATCGCCCACACTACCCGGATGTGTAAGCGTAGTCAGGTTTGTTTAATTGTGTGAGCAGCAAGGGTGAGTTTCGGGATTGTAGATCTCATGTAAAGGTGAGGTGTGTAAGCAGAGCCTCCATTGATTAATGGAGTAGCACTCACGTGTTCATGGCACCTTTTGTTTGAAAGAATAAATAGGCCCTCAGTCATGATTTAAACTTTGTCAGGGAATCTGATGATCCCTGGAAAAGCATTCCAAAGAGCCACAGCATGGTGGTATAAACTGCAACCTTCTAGCGTGGCAAACCTAGACACTGAAACCAACAGCCCTGAATGTATCCATCGCAACTGGCTACCAGGGTGATATAGATAGAGCAGTTCTGATGGATACCCCAATGCTTTAAAGGTCAACAGCAGAATTTAAAAAGTGATACAGAAACTAATAGCAACTCAATGCAGCGGTAATAAAGCCAGTGTGATATGTTCAGTACCAGAGTTGTTGCCGACGCATTTTGATCAAGTTGTAACTTTGTTGTAATTTAATATAACACGCACCCTTGCATACATCCATCATAAACGCGCACCTTGTGTATACTTCCAAACCACTGTGTGTATTTCATGCAGATATTCTCCTCATATTTCAAAAAGGGTGCACAATATACCTTGTAATTACAGGTAATATGATTTCCAATTGCTTACTGCTGTTTGTGTTTTTATTATAAAATACAATATAACTATATAACTACATCGGTATTAATAACATGTGTTTATAATTGTAGACATATCAAATACCCAATAAACACTGTAACATCTTTCAGGATGGTTTTTTCTAGTATTTTAAGGAAGATGGAAATCAGGATTTGAAACTGGGTCAAGGAGGGGGGAAAGCAAGCTGTTTAAACTGATGACGGAAGACCAATAGAACACAAAGTCGTCAATGCCAGCTTAATTCTATGCACTACTTTTTCTAGGTTACACTCTATCATAACGAGGGGGTGCACAGGTGGCCCTGCTGCCCTGGGAGCTGTGAACCCTGACCTGTTCCTTTCATGATTTAAACCATGGAGCATTGTTTTCATTGCAGGCTATTTCACATGTTCTGTACCAATGGCCAAGCTGAGATATGCATAGCAACAAGCAGCAGCAATAAGCAAAGCACAAGGCACTATAAGATGAAGAAACGGTCTACTATGTCAGATTGTCTTTTTCACCCATAACATTTTAACCACACAGTATATGTTCCTTACTTAAATGTTATGTCCTACTTTTTAAAGTGTAAACTTGCATAATAGATGACACTCACCATATTTTCATAGCAGCACCTACTTCTCCAAAAAGGTTTTTGCTTTTGTTGGTAAATATGCAAATTTTCATCATGAGCTTTGAAAAAGCTCAACTCAATTCCCAAAGGCAGTGCAAATGCATCAGTGGTGATTGACAGCACATACCGTGATATAGAAAATAGCAACTTCTGAGCTGTGGAGTACATTCAATTGATCTAAACCACTAGTTCTCAAACATTTTCTAACTGGCTCCACCTGTAAAGAGGCCCCCTAAATATACCCTCTATTATAGAAACACAGGGTTATGTAGATCTGTAAAAAAAATAATAGAACAGATGTATTATTCTAAACCAGACTTTCAAAACAATATTCACAACAATAGAGCGGGTATACAATAAGTAAGGGATAAACAACGCTAAGTGTTGAATTGGTAAAAATAATTCACTGTTTTGAGTGCCTTTATGCCTGTAATAGGGCGACGTTACATATGTGGATCGTCACTGGATAACAATGAGACAGACACAAAGCAGTGGGTGTTGACACATCGCACAGGTGGCAGATTTAATAACACATGTCCTGACGCTCAGGTACCATCAATGGTAATCCTAGAGCCAGATTTAATAAAGACAAGAAACCAAAACAAAGTTAAAATTAAAAGTTTGCCACAAAAGGCATGTGCTAGTTCCACTAAAAGGAACGTCCCGCTCCAGGAACCTACTACACTACGCAAACCCTGTTTGGGATGAACATCAAGGTTGGATTGGCTAATGAATAAAGCAGCCAGATTTGTATTAGGGTGTTATCCTCAGACTCATCACTGTCAGTTACTTACATCCTTAAAGTGGATTTCATTAGATTACAGAAGCCAGCTTCACTGGATACTATTGGTGTGTACAACTGTAATAGGCTTGTCACCAGGGTTTCTAGGTTTGATGCTACAGGCAAATATAGTTAAGTATAATTTAAGATGTAGCCTAAACAACTTGTAAATGTTTCTGATACCTTATTGAATGTTGTTGATGTTTTATTATTTTTAAAGTTGTGTTTGATGTGAATCACTGATGTATGCCTTGTTGACACGTATTTGTTTTTGATTCTGTAAAATGTTTGTTGTATTTACTGCTGCCTGTTCTGTGGTCATCTTGCCAGGACACCCTTGTAAAAGAGGCTTCGGTCTCAATGGGTTAGCTTCCTGGTTAAAGAATGAATAAATAAATAAAAAATAAATCCCCTAAACTGACCTACTTCTGGGCTCCCAGAGTCCCGGCATCCTCACAGCGACTCCTCCTCTTCAACGGCCTTTTCAAGTGGCCTCGGCTGGGCAATGCCTCCACGAGCACCGTCTAGGAGTGGAAGGGTTTCGTGTAGTAGTTCTCTCCATGGGGCAGACACTCTCCTCCTCAATGTAGACACAGCAAGCTTTCACTCAGCGTCTGTCTGTATGGCTATGGTCGTGCAGTAGCCTTGAGGTGTGGCACAGACACTTTTTGAGCTGCATGCAAGCATGCCCTCCAGCTAATCAGGACTTCCTGATCAACTCAGCACTGGGCGAGCCTACCTGCTCAATTAGTTGCTTAGCAACACGTCTCCTGTTGCATGTCCCAACTGCTTCCATAAAGGCACACATGTACTCCCTGTCATAATGCCACTTCAAACATTTCTTCCTAATTGATACTTGTTCGATAATGAGGTTCAATTGATTGTTAACTTGGTCATTGTATTTGGTTTTTGCTCTTCTGTTGTGCTTTGTTCAAACAGTTAAAATTTTTGTCTCTCATATTGTGGAACTGTTGTCATGAGTTCCTCTGAGTTCGAGTTTAAAATCCCACTTACACAGACAAAAGTGTCTGTTGTAAGTGAAGAGAGTAGCGAGGAGATGTTGAACAATGAAAGTGGCATTAGAAAAGCAATTCACAAAACAAATGAACGTGATTCAGGAATGGAGAGTAAAGTTATTGATTGTTGTGCCGAAGCCAAAACAAATCAAGACCTAAATATCATTGCCAGTGATCAGTTTTTGAGAAGTATTCAGGCAAAATATAAGTGGGCTGTAAGCCTGTTTCAAAAATGGTTAAATGAAAGAAATGCAAAAGCTATATGAAATGTGAAATGCTGAACAGGGTTACGTTTGAAATGTGTAATACTATAATTAACACATTGTTGAAATGATTGTTGCATAATAAAATGGTATTTGCTTTTCTGTTTAATTGTTCTGACTGTGGTTTCGTTGATGAATCAACAGTGTTCTGTGGATTCGTAGCACAAACTGGATTTGTTAATTAACAATATATCTGCCCTGCACTCCCCTTCTCTTTTAGTTAGAAGATTCATAGAATTAATCAATCAGAAGATCAAAGGGTGACGTCACAGACATATTTTAAATTAAATAAAGCACTGAGTCGTTCTGATGTGGTTTGTGATGTGGTCTTTCTGAAATCTTTCTCCAACCCCTATATCTAAATGGTGCTGGATCTACAGTCAGTACCGCCCGTTTAAATAATTAATAAAGAGAACATCTTACAGTGCACGGTCAGTCTCTTTAGTTTAAAAATATGAATGCACTTTTAATGACAGCTGTATTTAGAGTCACCTCTGTTTATATTAGTTGAATAACCCCTGTGATCTCTGATGATAAGTCCTATCATCTGGATCAGCACCAATGATCAGGTATCCAAAGGGTGTTATTTGGCATTGCAGTGGAATCAAAGGTCCCTGATTGCATATGCTGATAGTGTGAGGAATCTTAATAGTGGCCAGTGTATGTTAATATAAGTCTATGGTTAGTATAAGTCTATGGGTCAAAGAGGCTACAGTTGCCGTCACCTTAACTGGTGAATGTTGCCTGCATTTCTCTCGAAGAGGGGTCCATCGCTGAGATAACACTAAACGCAGCAGAATACAGCATGTTTGCGGGTAAAGCTCAAAAAGTCTTAAAGGACGGCATCTTTCAATTAGGTCTGAAATGTGAGTAGAGACCACACTTTGCTTAGTCTCCCATTATATGTACTCCTGCCTTACCATCTGTTTGCAAGAGCAAAGAGCAGAACAAGGTGCTGGTTCTCTGGCCTGTGCAGAACAGTGCCACACAGTGGCAAGCTGCCAAAACACTGATGAAAATTGACAGCAACTAATGACTTTGTTTTCCTGATTTTTTTTTATTTTTTACTTCAAGTCCCAAAGCAATAATGCTGTATTTTGTACTAAAATGTGATGTGTGTATTACTGTTAACTACATCAAAACAGTTTGGCCTTCTGTGAACTTCACTTCATCAGCAAAAACACCTGGTTGACTCTCCAATTTGTTTATATTCCCTGAAGGTTGTTTTAACTGCAGGCACATTGCAGTAAACTGTCATAATGCCAATACTTAGTTACGGATACAAAGAACATCAAAACAAACATAACTCCTTGATGGGGGAAATGGTTGTGGTGCTGTTTTCTTAATTTACATGTACAAAGTAATTCTGTTTATATTACTATATTACATTTGTAGTTGAACTGTCATGTTTAAAATAAAGAACCATGTAGTTTTTATTATCAAACATGTGTTAAAGTGCTTTGAGTTCTGGAGCTGCTCTTCAGTTTTAGTTGCCTGCCATAGACATTTGAAATATTGGACAGCAAAACAAAAGGAGACTCTCCACACCATGCTACAGCAGACCCTACTGGCCAGGTGCCCAGTGAGCTCAAAAAGAACACCTGCAGGGCTACCCTTTGTCCTCAGGGGGGCAGTACAATCCAGTTGATGATTGAGTCCCATAACCATGGTACACAAACTGTGCTATATTACTAAACACAGGCTGTTTATAATAAAGGCACGGTTCTCAGTTCAAACTAATAAAACACCAGTTATTTTAAGTTGGGACTTCCTTTTTATATTAAAACACACAATAAAGACTGTTTTAACAAGAATTTGAAAAAGAATCAGAGCTTTCCTTTAACCTGATTGGTCAATACAAGGGCTTAAATCTCTGATAACGGACCTTGAATGTTGTGACAGAGGTTGAATGATTCTTGCTGTTAGATCGCCCTCCTGACCTGTGAGGGCGCTGTGTAAAGGAAATAAGTACAAATAAGTACCCTGGACTGGATGGCCTGACAAATTAATTCCCAGGGTTAGACAGAAGTCAGCCATCTAGAAAGGGGGTGGAGCTGTAATACACTAAATCATCCACCCGGAAGGGAAACGATGTGGCAGCTGCGGCTTGGAGGAGCGGTTGCAATCGTTAACCAAGGGGTCATATTTGACGGTATATAAGGGGAAGAGGTTAAGCGATCTGTTCCTTGGTATGGTTAAATGGTGAACCTAAAAGGAGGATGTTGATTTCCATTACATGAAAGTAGATGTTAAAACTTCATGCTGATTTGAACTTGGCTCTCGCCAAGATAAGCACCAACTAAGACGTAGCTTCACAGTAAACTAATGTGATCCATATGTGTCTCCATCCATTTGCGCTTCCTTCCATATGATGATGTAGATATCCTTCTGTCTGGTGTTGATGGCTGAAGTGTAATGCTGGCTCCAGGGATCAGCTTATTTTTGCCTCCCTAGAGCATCAGCTCACACAACGGCTGTGATGCTGGCTCCGGGGATCAACCATAGTGCGGTCTCCCCAGCGCATCAGCATGACAACCGTCTGGATTGAGCTAAGTAGGGTACATCTCTGGGGTCTTCAAGTGGGCACCTTCCATCCTCTGTGTTTCGTCGACTAGCCCACGACACCTCAAGAGGGCTCGACGGTGATTCTGGCGTCCCAGCATCACCCCCCTCCGTCCCCCACTCAACTCAGCCCAGCTTACTTACCTGTATATCAGCCTTTCTTTCTTTCTATTGTGCTTGAGATCCCCAGCCAGAATCTTTCCGTCTCAACCACAGCCAGTTGCTGCTCCTCTCTGCTGCTTCAGATAAGTTCTTCACTGTGCGACACAACTCTTGGCCATTGAATCCGACATCTCTGAGAAACCGGGTTGTAGAGTGTGCCACAAATCCTCGACATCCCACTTCCACTGGGTAAACCCAGACTCTCCATCCTCGCTGTTCCGCTTCAGTGGCTAGTTGAGCATACCGCAGTTTCTTCCTCTCATACATTTATCATGAGTGTTTTGTTTGTTTATTGTCGTGTCTAAAAATAATGTTTGTTATTATTTAGATGGCTGAAACACAATCCAGGAGCTGTCGCTTAAGGCCAGCACGAACCTGGACAACACTTCACTTTGTTTGCACTAAAGAACTGTATTTTCACAACGAGTACTAGAGCATGCACTGTGGACGGGTGTTTGTGTTACGTGTGGGTGAAACAGAACGGGACTGTTACTACAAATAAGCAATACATGCTTCTGTATTGCTTTTCATTAACAATGTTATTATTTACTGTTGTTCGCCATCAGGCATTTGGATTGTAAAAATAAATAATCATTGCACCTGGATATCGTTGTCTGTCTGATTATTGCACCTGCACCTGCACACTGCTAACCACTTTGCCACAGTGGTTAATAGTAAAATTGTCGAAGCCTTGCTGGATACAAGAAGCTCTCAGACATTAGTGAGGGATACCTTTGTTTCAAGATAAAGTTTCAATGAAGGTGTACTATTGGTGTCAGGTGTGTCCATTGGGAAGAACAAGCTTACCCACAGTAGATGCCGATTTGGTTATACAGGATCAAACAATTCCGATAACTGTGGGAGCGGTACAATAAATACCACACCCTGTAATATTTGGCCAGGACATACTTGCATATCTGGTAGACCAAACCTATCCCTGTATTCTGGTCAGGGATATAGCAAAACATGCCATTCTTTGGTGAACAGAAGCAGGAGAAAGAACAGGAGCTAGAGGAGAAATGTGGTGTAAAAGCAAAAGTCAACAGTGCAGGAAAAAATGTAAATGTACAGTGGCCAAAACCCAGAAAATAGAAATGCCTGGTGAATTGGTGATAAGATTATAAGGTATCAGACAATTTAGGAGAGTTGCAGAAGGCTGACAGTTCATTGCAGTACCTCTATGCAAATATAGGCTACAAAGACCACACCTTACCACCCCCAGACAAAAGGGCTGGTAGAACGTTTTAACCTAAATGCAAAAGAGTATGCTGAGCCAGTTTGTTGCAGATACCGGCTTGGACTATTCTCCTACTGTAAAGTTCAGCAGACGTCAACAGGATTTTCTCCCTATGAGAGGTCCCCTAGATGTTTTGAAGGAATTATGGGAATCCTAGAAAACAGAAAGCCTGAATGTTGCAGCATATGTTCTGAAGATGTGAGATCATTTGGAGAGGATGTCCGCCTTGGCAAGAGAACTCATATGATAAGGCAGCCAGATCACGATGGTTTAACCCCGGACAGCAAGTTTTACTCTGGTCACCTACCAAGGATAGTAAGCTTTTAGCTTACTGAAATTGAAGAAGGGAACTATGAAAAAGACCTAGGAGTTTATGCTGACTCAGAAATGTCTTCATCTAGACAATGTGGGGAAGCTATAAAAAAGGCCAACAAGATGCTTGGATATATTGTGAGAAGTGTTGAATTTAAATCAAGGGAAGTAATGTTAAAACTTTACAATGCATTAGTAAGACCTCACCTAGAATATTGTGTTCAGTTCTGGTCACCTCGTTACAAAAAGGATATTGCTGCTCTAGAAAGAGTGCAAAGAAGAGCAACCAGAATTATCCCGGGTTTAAAAGGCATGTCGTATGCAGACAGGCTAAAAGAATTGAATCTATTCAGTCTTGAACAAAGAAGACTCCGCGGTGATTTGATTCAAACATTCAAAATCCTAAAAGGTATAGACAATGTCGACCCAGGAGACTTTTTTGATATGAAAAAAGAAACAAGGACCAGGGTTCACAAATGGAGATTAGATAAAGGGGCATTCAGAGCAGAAGATAGGAGGCACTATTTTACACAGAGAATTGTGAGGGTCTGGAACTAACTCCCCAGTAATGTTGTTGAAGCCGACCGCTTTTTTTCACACTGTGGACTCACCATGCAGCCACCGAAGAGCTACAGCGTCGGAGGACAACGCAGCTCTCGGGCAGCTTACAGGCAAGCCCGCAGGCACCCGGCCAGACTACAGGGGTTGCTGGTGCACAGTGAGCCGAGGACACCCTGGCTGACCTAACCCTCCCTCCCCCTGGGCAACGCTCGGCCAATTGTGTTTGAACTTGCAAACCTGGCCTTGGCGTCACTTGCAGCTTTCAGCGGGGTTGCCAGCTTCAGCTGTGGGTACACGCTTGGCAGTCTCTCTTTGTTCCAAATGCTTCTTGCGAAATTCCTGTGCTAACTGTAAAATATATTCTTTCCTTGGTAAATTCTTCTCCATACATTCTTTGTAAAGTACCCAGGATTTGATGGCTGCTAGGTCCAATACATTGTAAAACACCTGAACAGGCCATCGTCGGGAGCCAGCTGAATACTTCCGTGCCATCAGATCCAAAACATCAACTCCATATTTTGTTGTGTTGCAAAACTTCACGGTCTCTGGTATTTATTTTCACCAGTCCCAATGCTAATTGACTGACCAAAGCAGCGCAGCTGGCAAGCAGGCGCCAGCATTTCTAAAGGCTGATTGAAAAACAATAGACTGTCCTTTATTTCTGCACTCCCGCATGTCATGCTTTGTGAGAATATTTAATACATACGGACAGAAAGGTACATGAACGCACATTTTAAAAGTGAAACCCGTCAAAATGACTGCCATGGGGCTTCTAGTGTTAACACTAGAACTGCCATGGCAGTCGTTTTGATGGGTTTCACTTTTAAAATTTAAATTGCTCTGCGTGTGTGAAAGATACGCGGTTGTCAGTTCTTGACTTTTCCTTAATACATGTATTAAATAACATGATGGCATTTGAAAGGCAGGATCGCAAAAATAAAAAAAAAGTTATAATCCCCTCTACCTAGAACTGCCAGTGCAGTCATTTTGACTGCCTTTTACAATACATGTTTTTATTTAGAATATAACCTACAATATTCTATTTTATTTTTATATGCAAGCCTGTTGTTATCTCTACTGGACCTGGCAGCCATCAATGCTTTCATTTTGTACAAAGAATGCACCGGGGAAATTTTTTTTGTATGTACATATACATTTACACCTGTTTACATACTAGTTTCTTTTGAAATGTTTATTTTATTATAGTTTTCATTTTTTGAAGTACATACACCCTTTTATGTTTAATTATTCATTTAAAAACGTTATTTCGGCTGTGCAGATGCTTGATAATGTGCTTGAATAAAACTTTTGTGTTGTATCTGATAGTTCGTCTTTAATTTTAATTTTGATGTTATTTAAAATGTAATTGTCATAATGACTGCCGGCGGCGGTTTTAAGTATAACCATGGCGGTCCTAGTGTTAAAAGAATGACACCTGAGGCAGCATAAAGAAAGCCAACAGATGTTAACAGGGCTGTGGAGGACAAATAGGAGGAAGAACTATATTTTGCTCAAGAAAGGTAAACTTTGAATTGGGACTTAAGTCACTGACTGTAGAACAGCAAAACGAGATAAGGTCTTGTCTGAAACCTAAAGTGTTCCAAGAAAAGCCTTGATGCACTAACCTGGTTCAACATAAAATCCGCCTGGAGAGCGGCCCGATGCGCCCGCAACCCTATAGAGTACCAGAAAAGCTCATCTCTATACTTAAAGCAAAAGTGGAGTTGATGTTATCTTTGGGAGTTATAAAAAAATCCACCAATAAAGCAAATCCATCATCTTGGTACCAAAGAAAGATGGCACTTTAAGGTTCTGTATAAAGTTCCGTAAAGTCAATTTAGTTACCAACTTTGACCCAAAACCGATGCCCAGAATCGACAAGATGGTGGAGAAAATTTAGAAGGCAAAGTACTCTCAACGTGTGTAATGGGTACTGGCAGGTACCATTGGCACCAGGCAAAGGAGATTACAGCTTTCTGGACTCCATTTGGACATTTCCAATTCACTGTAATGCCTTTTGGGTTGCAGGACGCTCCAGCAACCTTCCAAAGGCTGATGAATCAGGTGCTCTGGGGAACTGAAACTATGCAGCTTACCTTGAGTCAGAGCTGGGAAGATCGCCTGAGTCACCTAAAATGTGTCAACCAAAAGTTGCAGATGGCAGGATTAACTGTAAACCCAAAGAAATGTGTCTTAGCAAAGCAGGAAACCAACTACCCGGTATACCGTCTGGGTAACAAGCTGCTTCGTCCCCAGATTGGGAAGGTGCAGGCGATTCTGCAGTGTTTAGCTCCAGTAACCAAGAGACAGGTCTGTTCGTTTTTCAGACTGGCTGGCTAGTACCAACGGTTTATTCTGGGTTTTCAGCTAAAGCTGCAGTGTTGACAGATCTGACAACAAATTTGTCAGTTTTTCATTAAAACTACAAAGCAGTGTGGAATTCAATATGCTAACGTAACATTATTCAACAGATTAAACTCGACTTTATGAAGCAACGTGTTCATTATATAGGGTGAAGCAAAACTTTGCCCATAGCTGTACACATCAGTGGAGGCTCCTCAGAGGAGGCAAGGGAGGCCTTTTTTTAATTGTTGTGGCATTTTCTTAAATTCCCCCTCTTGAAATATGCACGTAATTCTGATCTGCAGATTTTGTCGGTTGGTTTGTACAGCTGTCTATGAAGATAATTCTGCATAGAGTTGAAGTAAAATCTCTGAAACTTAATTCATATTTTTGCACATTTTAATACACTATAAATAAGGTCATTTAAATTTTGTAGGAGAATTTACTACATGTAAACACAAATTGCACGGATGGTACTACCAAAATACTGTAACAAAATGTGAGACTTATTTGTATATTTGCATGTAAATCAAGCCATTGTCTACATATCCATGCACACTTGATATACTGTAGGTACAGTGAGCAAATGGAAACATATACAGCTACTGTACCTGCTTGGGTAATCAGCAAGTTAACATCTGGTGGTCTGACTAGTTGAAACCTACAGTACTTGTATGAATGACAAGACTTTTCTGGTGCTGGTAAACACTTTATTCATGAAGAGCATGGCCAATACCAGCAGGGGGTTAATAGTGTATATGCTGTATTTAATCTTTGGTACATTTTCCATACACCTGTGTCAATCTGTAGCATCAAACTGAAATATTTTTTCGTATTGAATGCAGTCTTGAGCAATCTTCTCGTTACAGCCAAATAAATCTTTCCATTCGACCTTCCTTTGGTTCTCACAGGAAGATCTTATAAGAGAAAGAGAGCAAAGCCCTTTCTTTCATTTGGTTAGGATGCAGGAGAACATGTCAGGGATGCAGGAGTAATTGCAATGTAATTAATAAATAAGATAAACGAAGCACTTGAAGTATCTTAATTCCAACCATTTGCTTTGAAGCTCATGCTCAGTAGTGATTTTGGTTACCTTGGTAGGATAGGTTCTGCTCTTAATAGGAATCACTAAGCAATCTGCACAAATGCTTAACTGCCATGAAGAGAGGTCAGCTATGAAATCGTGAAGTAAATTGAAGTTAAAAGCTTCTGCTTTTTTAAAGCAACTGTTGAGACACCACTTCATCTTTTCAAAAGATGTATTTTTGATTTAACCATTTAGCTGCCAGTTTTTTTTCAGTAGTAAATTAAGTCAATAAATCTAAAACAATTAAGACAGGAGTGTCCAATGGCGGTCCTGGAGGGATTCCACTCCAGGTTTAACAGGTAAAATGATATCATTTACTTCAGGGTCAGACGGAGGTTTAGTTGGTGCAATTAAACAACTTAGAACAGGTTTGGAACAATGACCATGAGTGGAAGGGTCAGCTTTGGACACCCCTGAATCACAGCTTACCACAAACGTATGCAAATGATAGGTCTGAATGATTACAAAAGCCTATGATATTTAAGGGATCTGTTTTTAATTATAGTGTACAAGTTCAACCAATGCTATTATACAACGTTACTGTATAGATAAAGAATGTTTGGTTTTTTTCTTTATTGAATTGTCTTTAGCTTTTCATTCTTGGATAAATGTAGACATTTTCGATGTTATCTTTTGTCATAGTCTCTAGGGTTGTTTTTTTTAAACTTATACCAGTTCCCTTGCATACACATCTGAAAACAAAAGCAGTCGCGTATTGTGGCGTAATCTACTCCAACAAAGCGATCTAATTGGTTTGAAAGATTCCAGTCGTGTATAATGAAGGGATAATGGCATTGCTGTGGCGTGCTACAAGGTAGTAATTAAACTCCCCAGTCAATATTATTTGAACGAAGGACTTTTGTTATTACAAAGGCGCCCTCTGCCAGATGTTGACTGAATTATACATAACAAACCCAGTCACAAAATGTCAGCAGTGTTTGTAAACCGCCGAAAATCGTTCAGTAAGAAAGAAGTATTAGTAATAATACTGAATTCAGACTCTGATTTTAAATTCAAATACATACAATTCTTCCACTGAATCGGATGTCAGCGAGTGTGTCAGTGGAAGACATAAGCAAAGCATATTTACCATCAACATCAAATGACAGCGAAGAGGTGGCGCCAAGCTCTTTGCATTGCTCCATCCTTCAAGGAGTATCATACGCTGAAGCATTAGACACTCTCACTCCCTCCACCCCCACAACCTATTTACCCGGATATGATTTATTCATCTCTCTCTCTCTCTCTCTCACTCTCTCTCTCTCTCTCTCTCCCTTTTTTTTTGTTAGGACGTGTTCTTGTGGTTGTTCCACCCCGTTGTTTATTGTTTATTGCCTACATGTTATTTTTTAGTCAAAACCTTTCCCTGTACTAAATAAAAAAATATATTCATTTGTTTTATTTATTTACGGTAAAAATTATTTGTCTGTATTTTCGTCAGTATTCATTACATACATACAAACATATAGCTTTCAGCTTGTGTGTACCCTGTACTCGTAATAATCAAGCGCATGCAGAAGACAGAAAAAAACTCACTCCCGTAGGACCGGCAGTGCATTTTAGAACTCACTGCTCAAAGGGTTAGTGTAATCCTCTCAGTCGTTCTTTATCTGCCGTTCCGTCAATAGAAAACAGTTGTTGTATAATATCCTGTAATTTCAGTCAAAAGTCACAATTTAAGAAATATGTTAGCCATGTTTACATTGTGTAATTCACTGGAGTAGCTATTTCCACAGGAACTGCATGAAATCCTGTACAGCAACATATTGAACCTGTCATTAATAAAAGCGATCGTCAAGACCATGCAATTTGCTGCTAAATATATTAACAGTACTGTTCCTTAATATCATTTATTGATCTTTAATAAAACATGATAATAAAATACATAAAATAGCTAAATGCATGTATTGGAATAATTACCATTAGATATTAACGCCATGCTCTCTGTTTAATAGAGCAAATAGCAAGCTGTGAATTTAATATCAATATTTAATAAAACATTTATAAATGGCACATGGATATTCAGCAATGTGTGATAGCTAGCTCTTTCACGTATTGAATGATAGGGAGGCCTGTCTTGAAGTATACTTTATTAGGACCTGGCTACCCGATTGGATTGAGCATCGGCCTGCATTAGAGTAAAGGGAATGCATGTCTTTAAATAGCATTCTTAAAATGTTAACATACTGTATTTTGGAGTGATGCCGACAATCGTTTCTTTTTTCCCTTTCATTTGTCTAGAATTGAAATTACACTTATACACTGTACCATCACCTGTTGCTATGGGTAACAATGCACAAAAGACAAACACAGGTGTTTTATTACATTGGTATTAATGATGTATTAATTTGTATGGAGTGTTGGAACAAATTACTGCTTAATTAAAATATGCATGGAGTTCATGTATAGAGGTATATACTGTAATTATGAGTAAATTAATGTAATTAAAACAAGACAGAAACACAACTTGGATTTACTGTATTGGACTAGATAACTCATTTTGAAGTATATAATTGATAAGCAATTCCCCATGTATTGAAGTTCAGTTACATGTTAATAAATAGTCACTAGATGTGTAATAGGGATGCTTGTCTGAATCTACCATTTTGTGCTCATATAGGGTATGTTGTGTATGTTTATTAAGACCTTTATTACTGCAACAAATATTGAAGACATCTTTCTCAAACACTGGCTATTAGTTTTGGGCACAATACTACTATTTTGTTACTTCAATATGTATTTCCTACTACTATTATTAATAGTAAATAGACAAAGTGGAGTGTATTCAATTCATCTAAACCAGTGGTTGGCAAATGGCGGCCCTCCTCGGAAGCCTCCTTGGCCTCCTCCAAGGACAGAGTGAGAGCGGGACTTCATTGTCCGCTGATGTGAGTGGGTGTGTGATGTGAGTCTGTTCGCCGTCTATTCTCTCTCCCAAGCTGCCTGCCTGCATGTCAGTTTTGCGTGTGTGTATGAATGTGAGTGGATATTGATGGACCAATGGGTGATGAGTGGGCGGAGTCAGCGTCCATAAAAGGGCATGGTGCGTGCCAATTGAGGGAATTGAGTATAGCAGGGAATAGGCTACTTGCAGTTAATGACGTCACGTTCCAGCTATACCGGTATATCAGCTTCCGACGAGTGTACGCGTATTCGAAATCCTGTGTCTGTTGTTGTATTGAGCGATTTATGAAGATGTATCACTTGATTTTCACTTGCTGAGAGAAAGAGGATGAACTGTGAAAACTTTTAATTGTCAGCGATGAGAAGGAAATGGTAGTGATCACTGCTGTGTCCCCCTATGCTCCGCTTCAGCACGGTACAATTCATCAGTAAGTTTTCATGTATTTCCCGTGCATAAAGAGACGAGAAAAATGTGGCTTACAAATATTCTAAGATGGAAATTCACAGTCACTAAACACACCAAAGTTTGCAGTCGTCATTTTGTTAAGTAAGACCTAATTGAACCAATACCAGGAGGCTGTCGGAGGCTGCATCAAGGTGCTGTTCCAGTTCTGTTTGACTGGAATCAGTACTCCTTGCCGGCCCAAGGCTCGGTGTGTGGGATCGAAGAGAAAAGCCAGTACAGTGTCCAGAAGAAGAAATGGACTGTACTTCTGCAGTGCTGTGTCATGATCATTGTTCGAAGCCCGAGCCATCAGTCCTTGACTTATCCATTTCTAAAAATGAGGAGTTGTCAAATGAGATCAAGGTTTTAAAGCTCAAGCTAGAAGAGATAGCTTTCATCTCATTGAAGAGAGAAATCAATGGCTTGTGGTCAGTGCAGATGGTGAACTTCCTTCCATAGATGTAGCTGTGAAATCTCTGCACTCCGAAAATCACAGCCAGTCCTTCTTTATCTAGCTGGGAGGAATTTCGCTCAGCAGCGGTGAGAGTTCTTGAAACAAATCCAATGGACGTGTCTGACCCATTTGGCATGCGGCGTGAAAGCACAGCACCAACTCCATATGGTGAGGCATCACAAGATAGTAAGGAACTTATTATAGTAATTTAACAGCCCCAAGCTAGCCTTTAACTCTGACACATTACTCAGTGCAGGTGGCTCTTGAACTGCATGCACTTTCTTTTTAACAGGGTGTAGTTCTGTGGAATCTATTTTGTGTCCCAAGAACACTGCTTCTTTTCCTAAGAACGTGCACTTACTTCTCTTCAGCCGAAGTCCTGCTTTGATATTGTTCCAGACATGATACTCGATTTACCGTGAATTTGTAATCACCACAAATTCTCACTGAGCCGTCCGGCTTCAGCACGGGAACTATGGTGCCGCGCAGTCTGAAAACGTCACTGGTACAATGATGTTCTCTTTCAAAAGATGGTCGAGCTCAGCACCCACGTTCGGTTTCATCGCATAGGGAACTGATCTGGGTTTAAAGAAATGTGGGGTTGCACTACTTTCCACAAATATTTTTGCTGTGGTTCCCTGCAGATTACCTCATTCTTCCTTGGTGGTTCAACTGACTCAATTTGTTAACCGGTCTCCAATCCAAGGCCAGTTCAGTTATCCAGTCTCTGCCAAGCAGGTTTGGTCCCGAGCCGGTCACTATTACTAGTGGCAGTTTTTTAACTGTACCTTGGTATGTCACAGTTACTTACTCTGCTCTAAGAATGTCTGCTATTTCTCCTGTGTAGGTCTTCAGGTTAATTGCACATGTTTCCAGCTCGGGAACTGGCATTATTCCACAATTCCGAATACTCTGCTTGATTCATAATAGTTACACTCCATCCTGTGTCTACCTCGAATTTAATATTTGTCTTATTAATATCCAGCATCAGAGTGATAAGTGCTATTTTTGGATTGTCTGATTCCTTCATGCTATACATAGTACATGCTTCCTCTCCCTCACCTTGCTCTTTCTCTTCCTCCTCCCTCAGGTGGTGAGCACCAGACAGCTTTTGGTCTTGCAGATGTTTGTCTGCCTTCCTCTTCCTGGAGTTTGCCCTTGATATTCACTTTTAACTTGATTTCTGCAGGCTTTTTTTTATGTGGCCTTTTATTCCACAGTTATGGCATTTCTCGTTTATAAACGGCTGTTTCTGTTACGTTTTGTGGCTGAACATTTTGTTTACAGACCTTTGGGAAATACAACTAACACTTGAGACTTCTTTTGACTGCAGCTGTAAATCTTTCACAGTTTTACTAGCAGACTCAATGGCATGAGCAATCTTCAATGCATTCTCGAACGTTAAATCCACTTAAGACAGTAATCTTCTTTGAATTCTGTCATCATTTATGTCACAAACTTGCCTATCTCTAAGCATCTGAGTTAAAGTTCTGTGCTAATTTCCTTAGCTCTGCAACGTATTCCCCACAGTCTCGTCAGCTTTTCTGTTCCTTGAATTAAATTTGAATCTCTGTACTATTTCGCTCGGGTTTAGAGTTGAAATGCATTTTCAACAAGTTCACTAGCTCCTCAAACGTTTTGTCACCAGGCTTCTCTGGACTCAGCAAATTCCTCATTAAACTGTAATAGCTTTCGTCTTATTATCTTCCTCAATATCATTAGCCATAAAAAAATGTGTGAGAATTTCACAATATTCCTCCCAGGTTTGTGTTTGAGGACTAAAAGTAGCAACGGTCCCCACTGTGCCAGCCATTTAATTATTTTTCTTAAAATTAAGCCGTCCACATGTATTGTTTTTTTTTTCTTTTTTCTTTTAATATATATTTGCTTGTCTTACCTGGAATCGTTGAGCTTCTTATTTTAAGTTTTTATCCTCGTCGTCATATGTTATATCTTCAATCAAAACCAACACGCGTATTCTTGATGAAAGATTGCTTTTCATTTGCAACGCCACAACATAGCAGCCATCTCCTTTTCTGGAACCTTCTACATTACCCACACCCTCAAGAAGGCGAAAGTAACTAACAGAGATGCTGCCCCCAAGTGGTCATTTATAATTATTACAATTGAAGTACAATCATAACATGAACGATAGGTCAAAATACATTGAAATTGTTCAGTATGTGTTCTCTGTGCCATGTGCCATTCAGCTCATACATAGAGCTCATTAACCCAGTAACTGAACCTCAGTGTATGGGTGATTGCAAATAGCATTACTGATTTTAGACCCCAGTAACTGAACCTCAATGTATGACTGATTGCAAATAGCATTACTGATTTTAGACCCCAGTAACTGAACCTCACTGTATGGCTGAGTGCAAATAGCATTACTGATTTTAGACCCAAGTAACTGAACCTCAGTGTATGGCTGATTGCAAATAGCATTACTGATTTCAGACCCCAGTAACTGAACCTCAGTGTATGGGTGATTGCATATAGCATTACTGATTTTAGACCCCAGTAAATGAACCTCAGTGTATGGGTGATTGCATATAGCATTACTGATTTTAGAGTCCAACTGTTAGTTTTTAAATATGAATCTGTGATTAAAATGCAGAATCCAGCCCTCAAAGAGTAAACTCCCGTGGCTGTTTCCTCTTTGGAAATGCCAGTGAGTCTAAGGCTTTTTAATCTACAACTTCTGAAACTGTTAGCTCTCTAGAGGCGGTGGAATCAGAAGCATGTCTGAAAAAAAAAAAAAAAAAACTACTGAGCCAGCTCCCTAAAGCTTTGATATTTTGGAAAGTCAGAATAACCTGAGCCATCATTGTCCCCTCCAGGGCTCCCTATACTGAAGCACAGGTATGCTTTGACAAATGATTTGTTTGCTGATTTACTAGATTTTGTACATGTTGAATTTATGTACACTGTATATATTTATTCACATAGTTTAGATTTTGTACATGTTGAATTTATGTACACTGTATATATTTATTCACATAGTTTAGATTTTGTACATGTTGAATTTATGTACACTGTATATATTTATTCACATAGTTTAGATTTTGTACATGTTGAATTTATGTACACTGTATATATTTATTCACATAGTTTAGATTTTGTACATGTTGAATTTATGTACACTGTATATATTTATTCACATAGTTTAGATTTTGTACATGTTGAATTTATGTACACTGTATATATTTATTCACATAGTTTAGATTTTGTACATGTTGAATTTATGTACACTGTATGTATTTATTCACATAGTTTAGATTTGTGTTTGTTGATAGAATGTTAGATAGAATGTTGAATACATATAAATAAATATATTTTTGTAGTTTTAAACACTACGTTCCCTGTGTTGATGTATGTGGGATACATTTGCATCTCTTTCCACCTGGCTTGTGATGAAGGGTTGATTTACAAGACCTGTCATTTATATTGAAATAATTGAGTTTCATTATTAGTTTGATCTGAAGTCCTTGTGTTATATACTGTTTGCATATACTTTTCTGATACAAGTCAGGGTTAATGTTAGGCATAGAAAACGTAATTGAGGCAAGATTAACATAACACACATAATAGCAGACAGTGGCGTACAGGTAGCACTAACTTATATACAACTATACTTCCAACAAAGTTGAGGAGTTTCATTTTTTCACAAGCAACACTTAATTCGGCTATTCTGCTGCCATTATCAAGGCTTAGTAAATGGCCTGATACCGGTATCGTAACATTTTGGTATTGTGATATATCAGGGGTATCGGTATATCGGCCAACACTGCAATGCTAACTACAGTTTAGTTTAGTTGTTTTACAACATTATAACTCAAACAAATTCAAATAACCATAACAGTGTAAGCTTTCTATTGTCGTTGCGGTAGATTCTGTGTTTGAAGTGTTCAGTGGAGTCAAGGCTTTGGGTGAACAACCCCGGCCTCAGTCTATACCCTTCAGTTGCCACTGCCTTGTGTTGGATCTGAGGAATGAGGGGAACACATTTAAAAGCAACTTGCTTCAGAATGTAAAGGTGTCAAATGCAAAATTACACAGCAACTTGGTGCGGGTATAAAAAATAAACAAGCTATGTATTCTTTTGTTGTTTCGATTTAGATTCACTCTTTATATCATTTTTTTCCTTTTCAGTCACCTCATCTTGGTGACTTCAATGCAGCACTCAAACACGTCTACATACAGCTGGTGCACCCAATTGTAACCATCAACCTGCCCCCAGCAACACACTGCACCTTGTGGATGTAGGAAATACAACATCTGATCTATGTGATTTATCTTACAACCTCTAGGGGCAGAGAGTTGCAGGGGAACAGGTTAGCGGTCACACATTGGTGTACCAGTTATACTTCAGGATTAGACATGTTTCACAGCTGTATTGAAGCCACTGAGGGCTTTAAACTTCCAAGTTTTTAAGTACCAGCAGGCGATGACTGAACACAAAGTACAAAGTGAATCTAAATAAGAAGAAGAATCAATCATTTTAAATAACTGAGATTTCATACCCATAACAATTGGACAATTTTTTCCCCAGCATTTTCATTCTGCCGTAAGGATACATTCAATAAAAACAAATTTAAATTTGTTATCAGTGCTCTTTTTTAAAAGATAAACATTGAGCAGAATACTATGTACATATTTCTTTTGTAGGCTGCTACATTTTTTTTATCAGTTGAGAGCAATACATTTCCAATTTCCCCTTGAGTTACCAACTACAAAATCAAATCAAACAGGTGTTTTATGAAATTGCTTATTGTGTTCATGCTCCTGGGACAACTGCAAAGAAACACGTGATGATCAAAACCTTTTCACAGGGAAGAAAAACATTCTGGTTCCAAATTGAAAGCATTTGTATTCTGTGAACATGATATTGTGTTGCTGTCCGGGTAGATGAACATTGTTTGATATATTAAAACATATTAGCCATTAATAACACAAACAAAGGGAAGAGAGTGCAAACTGTACTGTTTTAACATATAAACCATGAGTATGTACAGGACATAACACAAGTTATAACAGAACACTGAATTAAAAAGAAAAAACAAACATTCAGGGCAGTTTCCATCAGAGTCTAATCATTACATTTTAAGTTAACACATCTCTGTTCATTCTTAAATTTACAGTAATTGACAGAAAAGGTTAAATGAGGAAGTAAACTACACATTTTGCATCTAGATGACAATTCTGACAATTTGTATTGTTTATTACCTGGTACAGTGCATTGTTGAAAATTGTATTTTGTGAGTTGCACAAAATACATCTTTATACTGTTGGCTACCGCAATTGCACAGCTCCTGTTGAGAATCGATGAATATTGTTTGATATATGAAAACCTATGATGCATGACTATCTTGCAAAGTGTAACCATTTCTATCACAAACACAGTGGTATCACTCCTTTGCTAAAGACCCAATGTGACCCCAGACTGCAGTTTAACACAGAGATGATTTGACTGTTTTCTGAAATATTTTCTGTTTCTTTTCTGAAGTTATTAATTTCATTTTAAAAATAATTGTGCAAAACTGATGTTTTGGAGTACCTCGTATAGCGCCAGCAACATTAAATATAGCGGCAGCAATATTAAATTTGGGGTACCCCATATAGAGCCAGCAGCATTAAATTTGGGTACCTCATATAGCTGCATCAACATTAAATTTGGGTACCTCATATAGCACCAGCAACATTAAATTTGGGTACCTCATATAGAGCCAGCAGCATTAAATTTGGGTACCTCATATAGCTGCATCAACATTAAATTTGGGTACCTCATATAGAGCCAGCAGCATTAAATTTGGGTACCTCATATAGAGCCAGCAGCATTAAATTTGGGTACCTCATATAGCTGCATCAACATTAAATTTGGGGTACCTCATATAGCGCCAGCAACATTAAATTTGGAGTACCCCATATAGAGCCAGCAGCATTAAATTTGGGTACCTCATATAGAGCCAGCAACATTAAATTTGGGTATCTCATATAGCTGCATCAACATTAAATTTGGGTACCTCATATAGCGCCAGCAACATTAAATTTGGGGTACCCCATATAGAGCCAGCAGCATTAAATTTGGGTACCTCATATAGCGCCAGCAGCATTAAATTTGGGTACCTCATATAGCGCCAGCAACATTAAATTTGGGGTACCCCATATAGAGCCAGCAGCATTAAATTTGGGTACCTCATATAGAGCCAGCAGCATTAAATTTGGGTACCTCATATAGCGCCAGCAGCATTAAATTTGGGTACCTCATATAGAGCCAGCAGCATTAAATTGGGGTACCTCATATAGCGCCAGCAACATTAAATTTGGGGTACCCCATATAGAGCCAGCAGCATTAAATTTGGGTACCTCATATAGCGCCAGCAACATTAAATTTGGGGTACCCCATATAGCGCCAGCAACATTAAATTTGGGGTACCCCATATAGAGCCAGCAGCATTAAATTTGGGTACCTCATATAGAGCCAGCAGCATTAAATTTGGGTACCTCATATAGCGCCAGCAACATTAAATTTGGGTACCTCATATAGCGCCAGCAGCATTAAATTTGGGTACCTCATATAGCGCCAGCAGCATTAAATTTGGGTACCTCATATCGCGCCAGCAGCATTAAATTTGGGGTACCCCATATAGAGCCAGCAGCATTAAATTTGGGTACCTCATATAGCGCCAGCAACATTAAATTTGGGTACCTCATATAGCGCCAGCAGCATTAAATTTGGGTACCTCATATAGCGCCAGCAACATTAAATTTGGGGTACCCCATATAGAGCCAGCAGCATTAAATTTGGATACCTCATATAGCGCCAGCAGCATTAAATTCTGGCGCCAGTAGACATGTTTACTTTTTTTATTGTTTTTTTATTCTTTAGCAACCATAGATGATGATAGTTTCTCTTTCTGGTTAAATTGGCGCGTACCGGTCCGGAACGGCATTCCGCTTCTTCAGGATTCTGTTCCTGGTCTTTTGATTGAAAGTAAAAACTACCAATCACAGAGCACCCACTAGTATACAGTTATAGCAACTGTTGTATGCTACACGCAGAACATATAATAAAATGATGTGCCAAAGTTTATTCAGTTATAATTTTGATGGTTATAGGTGCGTATGTTCTCTATACCACGCTGCTACTGTAGTCCAGAACACAAGGCGACCAAGTTAGAACGCACACCGAATTAACTCACTAGCACACACCCACCCAACCCCCCATCATCAACAACCTTACATGGGCCATGACTGTTCCACTTCCTTTAAAATCACAATTTAACCTCTGGGGTTGATCATTTAGCACCAGTAGACTCTTTGGCGCTAAACTTTCCAAACAGTTTAGCACCAATGTTCTAAATGATTTGCACCCCTGACACTGTAGCTGCAGCTCCTCATGTCAGGACCTCTGAAGTACGAGTCCTGTGATAATGCTGCAGTACATGCATGGAAACAGATTCACTGACAGGTCATTCCAGGATGGGTGCTTCTGTGAGCGCAGCTTTTCCAGGCTGAAATTCATCAAGACATATTTGCGCTCAACAATGACTCAAAAAAGATTGTCTAATTCAGCCATTCTGTCAAATGAGAGCGAGGTTGCCAAAGATTTCGAATACTCAGATTTCATAAGCACTTTGCTGTCACTAAAGCTTGGAATTTATGCCCTTACATAATTTTGAATGTAAAAGTATTTGATAATGCCCAGGCATTAATTTGTAAAAATGTTTTTGTAAAAAGTGGCATTGCACACAGTGTCAAGTGTCAGAGGGTTTTTTTTGTTATTGTTATTATTTATTTATTTATGCCTGGTTATTCTCGCCGCCGATCTGTCAGCACCCACCTATAGACGGGCATTACAGTGTTTTTCAATAGGCCTACTGGGGCATGGTCATTTTAGAAAAAAAAGTTAATACGTGATATTTTTTAAGTAGACTGGAATTCTGAGTTCTTTGAAATTGTGAATTAGCCTATATAAAATGATAAAGTCTAACAAACAAACTGAAACTGATTAACATTTTAATATCATGAATATTACTTACTGTATCTTAACGTTAGTATATGTAAGTGCATATGATGACATTATGCACCCATATACTAACTTTAAGATGCGGTTGCTACTGTAGCATTCATTTGATATTCACTGCCTAGGGCCCCGCACAGCCTAAGGTGAATTATTGAATCCTGGAATATCCAGGGAGCACTGCACCTGATTTTAACCTTAGGTTTTGCATGGGCTTCTTGAATAACTATATTTGTGTACAGTTTTCAAATGACCAATTTTTCAAAATGTTTCAAAATGCTTTCTAAACGCAGACTAAGGACTAAATGGATCCAAGATCTATGTAAGGCATGTATTGTAGAATATATCTCTGTTATAATGTATCTCAGAGACAAAAACACACTCTTAAAGAGAAAGTACAGTGCTCCCTCGCTACAAGGCTCTCGGTTATAACGCGCCTCGGATATAACGCTCTTACAGCATGTCCCCCAATTCCCTATACTAGTGATTCATGCAAGAGTTCTACAGTAAATACAGTACCGGTGTTGTTCAAACTAAACAACTTCTCATTATAACTTCCATTTCTGTCTCTCCCTTTTGATATAGTATCTGAACTGAAGAAAAGCTGCGCTGGTACTTTATAACACAGACATCTTATTCAGCATTCGTTTTATAACTAAATAAATATTAGGCCTGTTACATGGTTATTTTTCCGAATGTATTTACTTTTTTGCTGCGAGAGGAGCTGCAGCTTTCTCCGGGAGACAAGACGCTTCAGCTTCGCTTCAGCCCCGCTCAGGCAGCCAAACCTGGGGCAAGCCCATTCCCTCTTCCCCTCTCCCGACCTGCTCTCCTTCTCCCACTTGGTTTGCTTGTCTGTTGCTTTGAACTGAACTCCCGACCGCTGTTTAGTCAGGCTATTTATAGTTTAAAAACTGCTAATTAAAATGATCAATGAGTGGGAATGTTACCTTTTTTTTGTTGTAAAAAATATAGCGTTGATTACATGGTGCTTTATGCATGGTTAATTCACGGAAAGTTACATTTTTGCTTCACTATACGTGTGTTATAGAGAAGGAGTTATTTTATTTTGTATTTTAGTCAGATGTGTGTTGTTATGCGTCCTCCTGCGCCCCCCACCCCCTCCCCCTCCCCCGTTTATAACGCTCTTCAGTTATGAAGCTCGTATTGTGTGTCCCTTGAGACCCACGTTATAGTGAGGGAGCACTGTAGCTTCACATTATTTATTTATTTATTTTACTGTCCCTTTATCCTTATATGAGGTTTTGAATCATTCTAGTCAGTACGTATTGCAATTGCGTATTATATAATATATATAATAGAACAACATTATGTGGCATCAGAATGCATTGAATATTACACAAGATGTTTTTAATTACCCCATCACTCTTCCTTCAGGGCAATCTAAAAGCTATATAGTTGTATGCATTATGATGAGGTCTCAAGGGCTCAATCTAATGTATGTGTCCTGACATACAGTATACTATCACTGTTTGATTTTTCTGCAGTGATACATGCAGTGAGGTTAAAGGTTTTCTCTGGTTTATAAGTTCATGTTCAGCCATGTTGCTAGATAATATGTGTATATCACTTTTGATAGGAATCAAGAGATCTTAACATATTCCTCCTGATATTTCTGACCTTCTGTAATAGGGCGAGGAGCCCTGTACATTTATTTGTTTATTCATTTTTAGATCGGGGTCTCCCCCTCCGCCCCTGTGCAGTGTATTTAGTATTTGTTTTGTATTATGATTTCATTATTGTAAATGACGGCGAAACGCCGCGGGTTTGTTATTGTTTTATTTAAAATGTTTTCTGGCAGAGGCGAGAGTGGGTACTCGTCCTCTACCAGGAATAATTAGGAAAGCTCATGCAGAAGGTGGCCATCGCCCAAATTAATTAGGTGATTTAATTTGTTGCTAATCGGGAGATGGTCACCTTTATAAAAATCCTGCAGCTCTCCAGCTCGGGGGTGGGTGTATTAGGAGCGAGAGTAGAGAGCGAGGAGCGAGGAAGGAAGAGGTGCAGAAAGCAGCAGCAGCCGCAACAGCAGCAGCCGGAACAGCTGTACAAGAGGTGGTGGTCCCGGGTCCCCAGTCGGTTTGGACCCCCGGACTGGGTGGCTGAGCAGGAACAATGGAGGGCTGAAGGGGCACCCATGTGTGGTGTCTGTGGTGAGTTTGGGCACGTCCGGGAGGACTGCCCTTACGGGGACCCCCAGTATGAAGAGGCATGGAACCAGGGTCTGGTGGGAGACGCTGCAGAGTGGTTCTGGGCAGTGGACCAGACCCGGCCACATCCTGCGCCTGACAGGGAGGAGCCTGAACATCCTGCGCCTGAGAGGTGGGAGTCGGTGCGTCCACAGCCCAAGAGGGAGGAATCAGTGCGTCCACAGCCCGAAAGGGGGGAGGCTGAATGTCTACAGCCCACGTCTCCACCAACAGAGGGAGAGTTCCTGCTGGTTCCACCTCCACCTCCGTGGGAGGACTGCGTGTCGCTCCCACCTCCGCCAGCAGAGGGAGAGTTCCTGCTGGTTCCACCTCCACCGCCCTGGGAGGACTGTGTGTCGCTCCCAACTCCGCCAGCAGAGGGTGAGTTCCTGCTGGTTCCGCCTCCACCTCCATGGGAGGACGCCTTCGCAGCCAGAATGGAAGGAGCCCCTGTCGCCTTCACAGCCGGAAGGGGAGGAGCCCCTGCCGCCTTCGCAGCCAGAAGAGGAGGAGCCCCTGCCGCCTCCGCATCGCCTGGGGCTGCCTTTTTCTCCGCACAGGGTACAGGGTACGAGGGAGAAGTGGAGCTCCCGCTGCCGCCTCCATGGCCAGGGGCTCCCCTCCCGAGTTCGCCTCCCGAGGGTCCGCTGCTGCTGCCGTCGCCTCCCGAGGGTCCGCTGCTGCTGCCATCGCCTGGAGTCGTCGGGGATCCTGCTTCGCCTGGGGTCGCCGGGGATCCTGCTTCGCCTGGGGTCGTCGAGGGTCCTGCTTCGCCTGGGGTCGCCGGGGGATTTGTTTCGCCTGGGGTCGCTACACTGTGGCCGGAGCCCCATGAAGGGGAGCTGCCGGCCATGAATAAAGGGGGGGAGGTCAGGAGACCAGCTCCCCCAGCCGCATTTTCGCGGCAGGAAACACTGTGGCCAGAGCCCCACGGAGGGGAGCTGGCGGCCACGAAGAAGGGGGGGGGAGGTTAGGAGACCAGCTCCCCTAGCCGCACTTTCGCAGCAGGATAGTGTGTGGCAGGAGCCCCGGAAGAGGAAGCTGCCAGCCACGACGAAGTGGGGGGTGGAGGACATTCCACCATGGCCACCCCCAGAAACGACTTGCTTCCTCCTCTTCCGGTGGCCGTTGGGGCCAAGTGTGCGTTGCACAAGGGGGGGGATATGTAACAGGGCGAGGAGCCCTGTACATTTATTTGTTTATTTATTTTTAGATCGGGGTCTCCCCCTCCGCCCCTGTGCAGTGTATTTTTTATTTGTTTTGTATTATGATTTCATTATTGTAAATGACGGCGAAACGCCGCAGGTTTGTAATTGTTTTATTTAAAATGTTTTCTGGCAGAGGCGAGAGTGGGTACTCGTCCTCTGCCAGGAATAATTAGGAAAGCTCGTGCAGAAAGTGGCTATCTCCCGAATTAATTAGGTGATTTAATTTGTTGCTAATTGGGAGATGGTCACCTTTTATAAAAAGCCTGCAGCTCTTCAGCTCGGGGGTGGGTGTATTAGGAGCGAGAGTAGAGAGCGAGGAGCGAGAAAAACATAAATTAAAAAGATACAGGAACAGTGAAGGCTGCAACCCAGCCTGACCTGTATTACTTATTATACTTTGTGTTCGTGATTATTTTCATTTATTGTTTTATAAGTGTTTTTGTTTAAATATTTATTTTATTTTTGTTATTTAAAAATAAAAAGGCGCGCCGCGTCATTTACTTTAACTGCAGTACCTTCCTGCTTCTGCCTGACGTCACTGCCCAGTCACCCTGCCACACCTTCCTACACAGGTTAATTTTAAAACCTTTTAATATATAGGATTTATTGTACAGTGTGCACCTTTTGTCGATCTCTGTGAAAAATGATACAACTCGAGTCCCTGCTTTTCACTGAGAGCTTTTTGTCAAACTTGAGTTTTACTAAACAATGCACATCTTATTAATGATGTTGTCTTTCATTCCAGAACAGCAATAGGTATGATCAGTTTAGCTATAGGCTAACAATTCAGAAAATCTGAACACCTTTTTGTTAAAGCCTCTTGGAAAATCCCCATCTTGTAATAAGTAATACAAATTAAAATATACCTCTGCTCAGAAATTGAAATAAGGGGTAGCAGATTTGTTTCACTTTCTGGTAGATTTCTGATTTTTGTGTATTGTATGGATCAATGTTATTCTCCATGCTTCTGCACTGAATTGGCTTCATATTAAGAAACAGAATGATACAGGGATCAAGGATGAGTCCCTCTGTGTTATCCTGCACGATATGGTAATTATACAATCCTGCCGACTGACTGATAATAAACTTCCAAGAGTGATTTGCAAGTTACTTGAAAGTGGTCATCAATGCAGGCTCATGAATGAGTCATGAGAAAGGTCAATTGAAAACTATATAAACCAGGGAAAATTTGCATACGTCTGCAGGGACATATTTGGGTAAAATCTGCAGATGTCTATAAGCCACTGTAGCTTCTACAACCTTTAGATGGAAATGTTTTCATTTCCGCCTTTGCTATTCGGCTAAATTATTTACTCTGCTATGACTTTAATTTCATGTCTCCATCTGCTACTGGGAGTTGAAAGCGCATTGAAATCAGTGTTTCTGTTTTCATCAGCCGGATGAAACTGGTTGGAACTGGGACTCTGATGGAGGCTAGGCGGGTAGTATTCCTGCAAGGAGCCTACAGACGGGTGTTTTAACATATGGGTGTGCAGAGGACATGAGTAAGAGTATGTGTCGTTCAAATCACACATATTAGTGCTTGTAGCCGTCATACTCGTATGGGCACTCACATCATACTCGGGAGTAGTCAGGGCAAAAACCGAAACTGCTGTACAAAGGCATTTCTGTCATGTTACCTGACAATGAGTTTGATTAAGTCAAATTGTGTATTTCATCCCCTGAAATGACTGGGGCTAAAACCAGAACTAACCCTTTAAAACAAGTATAAGTAATAGATTTTAAATGTGTGTATCTCCATGTTACGAATACTCATCTATACTCATTACTCAGCATATCCATAGTTTAAAACCTTGATCTGCAGAAAAAAAAACACCTTGTCCAACTAGGTTTCAGATTGAGGACTGCAATTGGAACCGGCAGAAGCCTGGTTTTGTAATACGATGAGTTTTACAGACTAGCAGTTACAGCACTTCTGTATAGTTTTGTGTAAACCACCGATTGTGTAGGACTGCAGCAAACATGCGCGTCTGGAATTCAAGCAGCCTTGAACAAGCCCTTTGGAGCTCGTACAAAGTTATCAAGCTTTTAGCACTATTTGTAAAATGCTGGTATGAAACTGTGGAGCTCGGCAGCATTGTTCCCTGCTTCCTCAGCGTGTCTGCATTCTGGAAGATTGAGACACACTCAAGCTTGTTGTCACTCGGCTTGAGAGAAGGGGATCAGTATAGCCAGCATTGTTTTCATTGAGCAGACAGTCGCAATAATGCATCCCCAACTGCAGTGATGCATACCCACTAACTTTAATACATTTCCAGTAAAATGTGTAAAGAAATCGTACATAGCTTTAAACAGTCCTGATGTAAAACAAATATAGACCAAAGACGAGTCAAAACGTGTGTTGATATTATCTAGTTTCTACATGCAAGGACATCTACTAAACATCAGTATTATGATCCTGTCAAGCAAAACATACAATGTAAAATAACGTAAGTATCCTTATGAAAGTTTACTGTGGTATAAGCAAAGTGTCGTGAAGCATGTAAAAGCAAAGGAAAGTCATGGTAAAGCAGTCAAGCCTGGTAAATCAGAGAAGTATGGTAAAGCTAACCTAAAATATCTGATATGCAGCATTACTACAAAAATCAGGTTAATGTACCGTTCAAAAGGTAAATTACAAATAAAAATACAAACTCATGCAGACATAAAATGGCTGACAAAAAGAAAGACTCACTTGTTAGAATGTTACTTTATAAAGTAAATCATCTACCTAAACAAAAATCAACCGACCCGGCAACCACGATAACGTGTCCTAAATATATTACTGATGATGTAATATATGTAATGGCATAGTAGTAAGGGATATGTGAGCAAGATGATAATTAAAAGAACAAATACACAGTCAAATCACGGATAGTCTTCAGTGTCACTGCATTGCAGCCTGCGCATCTATCTAGCGCGATCTGAATTCCATTTCAATCAATTTTACTCTACTCCTCACAAAATTAGCTGTCTCTGCTTTCCCTCCTGACTACAAACTCATCTGGGTTCAAATTTCATCTAGCCTTCAATCCACGTGACTGTTTTAAGCCTATCAGTACACGCAGATCACATTTCAGCGTAATTTTAAATTATGCAATTGGAAAACAAACCAGGCTGCGCTGTGGAACGGCAGGGCCCGAAATATTCGGCATCGTCCCTGAAGTAAATGTTCCGGGGTCTGAAATATTTGGGCTCAGCCTTGAACGGGTTTAAACTTATCACTTATCTGCTCCCTATTTTACTCTATTTAATCCTGCACTTAACCCCATCTGTAGTATTTTGTATTTCACTTGCACTTGTATCTAACCCTGATATCAAATTGTACTGTGTTTTGTATTTGCTCTTATTAGGACTGTATTTTGTATCTTGCTCTTAATTGTACTGTAATTCTTGATATGTATTTTTTGTATACAACTAAGTCACCCTGGGTAAGAGCGTCTGCTAATAAATTAATAATAATAATAATAATAATAATAATAATAATAATAATAATAATAATAATAATAATAATAATAATAATAATAATAATAAAACACTGCAGTGGAAAAGAGGGGTGTGGGTGTTTTGTGTGTGTTTAATTTGAGCTCGAATACCCATAGACTATCAATGATCTTGAAAGGAAGCTGTCTGCGAACCATTTCAAGCTTTTGAGGTTAAGACTTGAGCCTGTTCACGGATCAAACACTAAAAAGCTCATGCAGCTCCAAAAATGTGCACGTGGGTGGAAAAACACACAGCAAAATAACGTACAGTACAATGAAATGCACATTCATGGTTTTAGATCATTCAGCCGACTTTCAACAGACATCCTGAACTGAAGTCTATGTAAAGGTCTTTGTAAATAGTAATTCATTACTGTATCTGCTAGGATAGATATATGAAGATATTAACACATCTTTTTAATAAGTAATGCACTGTTTATAAATTATTTTAATTAGACTTACAAACCTTATCATATTGTCGCAGTTAAGCATTTAGGTCACTCTGGAAACTCAAGGTTTTGTAGTTTTCAATTATCCTTAAACCTAGAGAATATTACAAACTCCCTTAAAACTTTACAATGCTAGCCTTTAATACTTGCTCAAGATTTTCACAGTGAAACTGGAGAACCGTGCCTGGCGACAGTTTTAGAGCAGCACTCTCACTTCACCAGTATTGCTGGTGACAGGTTGGTCCCTTGAGAATAGGAAATATTCAGGGACATATTGAAAAATGATATTGAGAAAAGCGTGTCAAAGCAAATTTACACAGCTGTCTGTAGGCTGCAAATCCGTACATTCACACCCCCACACATCTGTGTGTGTGCAATTGTGTCTGGGTATCATATCTTGACAATTAAATTTAATGTTAATGTAGACTGTTATTGGTATGGCAGCGTTCCATAAAACTTGCTTGCACAGTATTATCCCTGTGTTCTCCAGAAGAGCTCTGAATGCAGACTGTGGAGAACTATATGAGAGTCTTATTTCACAGGCAGAATGACACAGATAAAAACAGCAGAATCGTCAACTGTTGCCACTTTAATAAGTCATGTATTTCATAATGTCTGGAGAAAACCCACGCAAACACGGGAAGAACATGCAAACTCCACACAGACAGTACTATAGGCTGGATTCGAACCCAGGACCCTGGCGCTGTGAGGCAGCAGCGCTTACCACTACGCCACCGTGCCGCCCATGTTTTTGTATTAATTTTCTAAAATGTGAGTAGTATGTTAATAGACTGCACTTACACTTCCATCCATCAGCAGCTGCACGCTTCTCAATGACTTCACAATCATGTGACATGCATTGAGTTGACAGATTCGTTGGTAGACTATCACTTCTCTATTCTCCATGTCGACTGCTAACTATTCGGTGTGACCCCTATTTCACATCACTACAGGACTAATTATTAAAACTAGTCTGGGTTTTGATAGACCAGGGGCTCTAAAATGCTAAACTATGGAAGAATGTAATAACCACTCACCCAGGAATCAAGTTATGTCATATAAATCATGTATAACTAATCTACCATCATTGTTACAGATTTGACACAATTCCAGTGCATCGTATCCTGCATACAGAAGTCATGTGCATGGAACACATTCTTATTTGGTAATAGCATGATTCTTAATAGTTCTTGAGTACAATCTTAGTTTTTTTTTAAAGTTTTTTTATGTATAATAAGTTCATACATCAGGTGAAAGCAGCCATGCAGTAATTGCACAGTTTGAGCTGCCAGGGCCCAAACTGTCGAACCTTTTTTGGCTGAAAGAGCCATAACAGTAACAAGAGTTTGAGATATAAAAACAGAACAAAAAATAACAATCCAAAGAAAAGGACTGTGTTCCTAACCCGCTTCAGCATGTTTGTGCTCATTACAACTTTGAATTACTTTTGTGATCACAAAAACACGACTTGTACAACCCCATTTTGTTTTTGTATTTTGCTTCAGCCAAAAACTACACAAGGACTTCTAAATCACAACGTATTTACCCAAATGTTACATTTGAATTACCTAGACCAGCGGTTCTCAAACTTTTTATCTGTGGTACTTGCCACAGATCCATCGTAATAAGAGCAAACGTAACACTGCAGTTTACCGATTGTGATCAACGCTTACTACATAGTAAGCTGATAAACAACATACATTACCAGATGGCAGCGGACTTCATCCAAAAATATGCAAGCTTAAAAGGCACCAGTCAGACGCACAGAGCCATCTACACACTTTGACATGCCTGGAGTAGAGAGTGACTTGAAGACGGGACTCCCGCGGGACCCACGGGATTCCTGCGGTACGGGAAAACAATGGTGTTAAATTTTGCGTGATGGGATGGTACAGGAGTGAAGCTCACGGGAATGGGCGGGACCGGGAAATTAAAAAAATAAAGCTCTCAGGACGGGCAAGAACGGGATTTAAGCTTCCGGGAATGGGAAGGAACGGGACTACTCTGCCACCAGCAGACAGGAAGAGTCATAAAAGAGCCTATGACATGGAACTTGACTGTTACCATAAACATACAAAATAATATTAACAGGTCTCACTTGAACATATAATCACATTAATTTTACCAAATTATGTTTAATCGCACTGCAATGAATCAAATAATACTCGGAAATACACAGAGGGCGATCTCCATTTCCTGGTGTGGGGCCAGGAGACTGTGACCTTAAGCTCCTTGCATCTGCCAGTATGGATGACAGCGACAGTGAAAGTGAGAGTAGCCTAATTTTATCAGTTTCAGACACCTCTTATTAATGTGAATTATGTAGTGATGGATCTGATGTAGAGAGAGAAAACAGGGATTGTCTCCCGTATCAATTCGAGCCGTATGCCTCTGAATCAGAAGGTTCAAACTGGAAGAGAGACTCCGACAACACCAACGCAGACGGACCAGTGGGACAGCAGATGTCTGCTGAGAATCAACGTCTTGGCAACACGGAATGGTTAATAAAAACCCTTACGTTTAACACACATTGAACGAACTACCATGCAGTAATTGTTTCAAAACTGGTTAACAGACTAGTAGGCACTGGCTCAGTTTTATACGGTGCAAAATGTTTTAACGTTTTTTTTTGTTTCTGGACTTTGCATTATCTGCACAATGCCTACAACGTATCGACAATAACAATCAACCATTTCGTTACAGACTTTCAACAAGTCTGACATAAACAATTTTGGCTGTTACTTAATTAAACCATTCTAAAATAAAGAACACAACATTTTTTAACATAAAAAAGAAAAGTCCTACTAGCAGGCTTAGTTTACACTGCCTCTGGGTTTCTGATCGCATCATCAATTCCCCATTTTTCAACCTGCAGAATAATGTTATGTTAACATATTGAATTATATACCGCTTTGTAGTTTTCCACATACTTAACGAAAAACTGGGGAAAAAAATTGACATTTTGAAATAACATGAAATACTGTACTACTTATTATGGCTTCCTGTAGGCTGGTGCAATATTATTTTGTGGTTTCTTTGATAACATGATGTTAAATAAAATATCTAAATTGTGTTCATATATTTTTTTTTAAATTGATGCCTCAATCTTAACATTATTGGTGATGCAAAACTTTTGGCCACATCTGTATGTATTGTCAATAGCTGCTACCGCTATGTCAGCATTGTTGATAAAGGGGAAGGGTTAAACACTCTAACCTTTCCACATGACATGTTTTATTAATATCTCTTTTTTATCATGTTAATATTGTGACACTTAAAAAAAGTAGGGTCAATTAAACCACCTTTCAAAGGCCATATGTGGCATTGACTTGTATTTGATATGATTTTGTCCATCATTATGAAGTGGCATGTCGCATGAACTCAGCTAGAAAGGGCAGTAGCTTTTTCGCTTGTAAAGCTCTAGACTTGCTGCCACTAAAGGAAACTCCTTGTTCAAGCAGTACCTGTGATTGAACAGGCAATGCTTTAAAACTGTGATCTTGCAAACTAAGATTTTCACTTCAAAGATATAGCGTTTCACAAACACAGCTTTAGATTGATTCTCTAAAACTGGGTACAATTTCCAAAATATCTTAATCTAAAACCACCAGGATCAATTTGCAAGCAGCTTGACATCAGTCCTGTTTGTTTCCATCTGATTTGAAATGAAGCTGTATCAGACGCACTATACTGAACACCTAGAGAAACTGGGCAAAGCACATAGAACTATGGATGTACTGCATAAATGAACAGGATTATTCTTCTATTTAAATCGACATGGATTTCTACAAAGAGTGATGTCCATATGCACAGGACTACAGAAATATTAAACTTATGGAAAAAACAACTACATATTTTTAATGCAGAGGATTGCGAAACAAAATTGGCTTAGCTAAAAAAAAAAAAAAAAAAAGTTAAAAGTTCAATGAACCCTTTTTGTACCCCGCAAGCATAAAACCCATGTTCACAGCATACACATCCGATCAATTATGAAACCCGTGTTCACAGTCTACACATCTGATCAGGTATGAAACCCGTGTTCACAGTCTACACATCTGATCAAGTATGAAAATTGTGTTCACAGCATACACATCCGATCAAGTACGAAACCCGTGTTCACAGTCTACACATCTGATCAAGTATGAAACCCATGTTCACAGTCTACACATCTGATGAAGTATGAAAATTGTGTTCACAGCATACACATCCGATCAAGTATGAAACCCGTGTTCACGGTCTACACATCCGATCAAGTACGAAACCTGTGTTCACAGTCTACACATCTGATCAGGTATGAAACCTGTGTTCACAGTCTACACATCTGATCAGGTATGAAACCCGTGTTCACAGCATACACATCTGATCAAGTATGAAACCTGTGTTCACGGCATACACATCTGATCAAGTATGAAACCCGTGTTCACGGTCTACACATCTGATCAAGTATGAAACCCGTGTTCACAGTCTACACATCTGATCAGGTATGAAACTCGTGTTCACAGCGTACACATCTGATCAGGTATGAAACCCGTGTTCACAGCATACACATCTGATCAAGTATGAAACCCGTGTTCACAGCATACACATCTGATCAGGTATGAATCCTGTGTTCACAGTCTACACATCTGATCAAGTATGAAACCCGTGTTCACAGCATACACATCTGATCAGGTATGAAACCCGTGTTCACAGTCTACACATCTGATCAAAGTCTCCAATCACTTCCAATTACTTCAGTGGTTCCCTTTCTCTTTTGGTTGTTATCTATGCTTTAATTTGGAACATGCAGATAGTCCTGAGACAGCGTGACAGATGAAAAAGTGCTGCTTCTTCCTGGTACCAAATCAAAACACGTTTTAGTTCAAACTCATAACTCTGCTATCAGACAGAATGACCAACAGCAACAGTCCCTGCATGCAGCAATTCTCTATAGTGTCGTATATGAAATGTATGCATATTCTGAAATAACATAGAAAGGAGGTGAATTCCCAGCACAGGGAGTATTAAGGACTGCAATATGTATCTCAACAGTTGTGTAAATGGGCTGGGCCTTTCATGATTGATTTCTTGTTCTGTAATTGGTAAGTAAACTCTAAGGCTGCGGAAGTTCACATCATATGCAATGTGCAATGTGATTGCCATCTGTTCTGTTGCTGTGTTTTGATTTGAACAGTTCTTAGGATGTGTCAATACATTAATAGTGCAGGTTGTATTTGGGCAATATCAAATGCCTTGTAGCCATCAAGCAAGTGAATTCTCAGCACAATAACCCTAACCCTTTGCACAGATATTGGTATTGATTGTTTTCATATGACCTGTGCTTTGAACTATAATGAAAAGCCCAGCAACGTATCAAAGTTGTCAGAAGCTGTCATTTCTCTTGCACTTCCCCATTCCGGGTAATGGATTGCACAGCTACCTATAGCTTCCCTTGACCCCTCAGTGACATCAGTGTAAAAATCCAAAGCAGATTCTCTCATTCAGATACTGATGTATCTGATCTAAGAAATACAATCACTATTCACTGACCAAAATGAAGAAGTGCATAAGAAAATAGACGCACTGTCCCATGTCATATGAAAAAAATAAGAAATGACTTGTTCTTTTATAAAGCTAATATGAAGATTTCAAAGAATTGGTTGCACTCCTGTATGTGACCACAGTATGTATTGAAAGGGTTAATACCACACATACACCCAGGCTATTGTAGGTGCTATGACCTGTACTCCTGCCCGTAAGCTATAAGAAGACTGTAAACCGCAGGTATGCTGAGCAGAGGATTTTTGATCATGAGTCATTGGTAGTTATAAAAAAGGTAATTGGAGATCAATTTAAAGCCAAGAACAGCATTGTGATTTTCCAGCGATAATGTAAGATGCAGGTAGCCACTTGCGATGTCTAGATTGTTGACATCCTGCAGGCAAATTCTTCATCCATATAATCCAGTACCTCCTGCAACCTGATATTTCAAACACTGTAGCTACATGCATGCTGCACAATGCCATTTTTGTAGTTGGAACAATTGTTACTGTTAGTGAGAAATGCAAAGGGTGTTTGATTTTGCTGTTTAAGCATCAGAGAACACATGGTGTTGTTCTGCTATATTTTCACAGCGTTCTGTGACTGCCTTGTGTGTTTTTATATCTATGGTTGCATTAAACACAAGTGTGCATTGAATTTAAGATTTTGCTAACACAGCTCTTATCTCCTCACCTTGCTCAGTCTTGCAGGGATACAAATTAACAAATAGCATAATATAGCGGAGCACATTTCTATAGTCTTTACACTGCTTAATACCAGGTTAGCTATACAGTCCTGTTTAAATGCCTGCTGTACTGCTACAATGCAGATGTTTCACAATATTCCCATGCCCTCCTTATTGGACTGTTCCTACTTGCTTTGTTCTCAACCTTACCTAACCAGACTGTACCAAGAAGATAAATGAATATATCCAGGGTGCTGGAAGGGGTTGGGGGGAATATGTCTTTCCATGTAAATGGACTGAGCCTTTCCTGATTGATGCATTTGTTCTGCAATTTGTAAGTAAACTTTAAGGCTGAGAAACGTAATTTGATATGCAATGTGCACTGTGATTGCCATCTGTTTTGATTTGACCAGTTCTTGGGATGCCTCAGCACATTGATAGTCCGGATTGCATTTGAGCAATATCACATGCCTTGTTTCCATCTGCTGGGAGTAAGTTGAAATTCAGTTCTGTTTGTTTCCATTGGCAGCAGATCGATATCCAGGCGGTTTGAGCTGGGACCGTTAGAATAGGTTGATGGAGGAAGCATAGCACCCAACATGAACTCTTACGGCGTTTAAACCTTGGACTGCAGAACAAAAGCTGAAATATAAAAGGTAAGTGATTTAATGGATAAATGTAAATTATACAAAATGCGATGCAGCTGCATCCAGTTGCAGATTGGATTGTCCACTGCAGTTTGACATTAGAAGAGTTTTACAGACTGGTTATATGGCACACAATACAATCCACAAACAATACACTCCAAAAAACAGAGACAAAACAAAATCTGAATTATACTTAAAAGCCTAAATGGTGAATATGTGATCCTTCTAAGTGGGTAAAACACAAAGGAGCAATGGAAGGCATAACAACTACAAAATAACAAAGAATGCCAAATAAAATGTTCTGCTTAAACAGCAGCTCTTACATCAAAGATACTAGCTGATGCATGTCTGGTTAAACTGCAGATGAAGCAGGTAAAACTTTCTTTGGCTGTCGTACAAACTATTTAGCTGTGGAACACCCACACAGTCTCTGTGAGGTTGCCAAAAGGACAGTTATTTTAAAAATACACTGTATAACAGATGTTCTGTCCTGTTTTTTTTTTCTTTCATGTATGTGTGGCAGTGTGCCCTGCCTTTGTGTTTCATGTTGTCTGTTATATGTGGCTATAGTGGTGCACAGGATATAAATGGGTCTGTGTAGCACAAGTGATTTTAGGCACAGGGATCACTTGTGCAGATAAAGGCTGTGTGGTCCAGTGGTTAAAGAAAAGGGCTTGTAACCAGGCGGTCCCCAGTTCAAATCCCACCTCAGCCACTCACTCATTGTGTGACCCTGAGCAAGTCACTTAACCTCCTTGTGCTCCGTCTTTCGAGTGAGATGTAGTTGTAGTGACTCTGCAGCTGATGCATAGTTCATACACCCTAGTCTCTGTAAGTCGCCTTGGATAAAGGCGTCTGCTAAATAAACAAATAATAATAATAATAGTATGTGAGCACGGGGATTGCGCAAATTAGTTCATGTGCTGGGATTCAAGTGAATAATTAATTAGTAATTGAATCCTGGCACAACTGTATATATAGATTCACGAGTCACTCACTCGGGGTTGGTATGTTCGACGGTGGAGAGGAGAAAAATAATTTTAAAAAGAAATAACAATTGCTACTTCTTGCTGGAGGACCTGCACTGTTTTGTCTGTTTGTTCGTTTGGCCATTGTACTGTTTATTTTGAGTGTTTTGTTTTGTTTAAACCTTGTATTTTGTTTGTGTTAATAAACACTGAGCGCCACAGCGTCTCAGTTTTGCCCGCAGTGGCTGTGTGTCGTGGATTTATTTCCTGGCCTGATGTCACCCCTACAGCCAGCCTGTTCACAATGTACCATAATGTTTAATGGGTAAGGTGAGTTCCTGTGTGACTTTTTATTCACTTACTTTCAGGTGAATTTCAGTTTACAAGGTCAGAGAATAGGTAAAACAGAGATAATGATGCTTCTTCTAATACGGTACCGCCAGAAAAGTTTAAATGTCGTAATAATGATAATGTCACAGGAAGCCACCTTTGCATGCCAATGAATTTTCAAAACTAGCAGCAAAAAGTGTGAGAACAAACACGTACATACGCATATAAACACAAGTTACATGGTTGTGTGCACAAACACGTACATACGCATATATATATACACAAGTTACATGGCTGTGTGTACAAACACATATAGACACAAGTTACATGGCTGTGTGTACAAACACGTACATACACATATAGACACAAGTTACATGGCTGTGTCCACAAACACGTACATATGAATATACACACAAGTTATATGGCTGTATTCACAAAGACGTACATACGCATATAAACACAAGTTACATGGCTGTGTGCACAAACATGTACATACTGTGAAGGATTTTAGTCCTTCGGGTTCTTTTTCAGCACTTTATAAATGACCCAGCCACACACAAACTTGATTTTTCAAAGCGCTTAATTGCGTGCTATTTTTAATAAACAATAACAAAGAAAACAAAACAAAAACAAACACCTACCTCTATTCGAGCACTAACTAAAACACAGAAACCTAAACTGTCTTGCAGGACAGCTAAGCCATTTACCTGACAAACAAAACACCACAGTTTAACACAGAACAGAAAAGGTTTTTTACACTACCTTTTCCTTTTATGCTTGCGCACACTATCAAGTGGTCTACTATACACGCCAGCAGCCCAGAACTGACTGGCTGGCTGCTCTCTTTAAATACCCTGCACCTGGCTCTAATTTACAATGATAGCCAGGTGCAGGGGATAATTACTAATAACACAATTAACAAATATAATTAAACAATAAAACAAAACAATTAAATTAATCCAATGTGCATTTGCACATGTTTTTCATGCAGGGAGGATATTAACCCCCTCCCTGCTGTGTTACAATACACATAAGTTACATGGCTGTGTGCACAAACACATATAGACACAAGTTACATGGCTGTATTCACAAACACGTACATACACATAAACACAAGTTACATGCCTGTATTCACAAACACGAACATATGCATTTAGTCACAAGTTACATGGCTGTGTGTACAAACACATACATACACATTATTATTATTTATTTCTTAGCAGGGCGACTTACAATTGTTACAAGATATCACATTATTTTTACATACGATTACCCATTTATACAGTTGGGTTTTTACTGGAGAAATTTAGGTGAAGTACCTTGCTCAAGGGTACAGCAGCAGTGTCCCCACCTGGGGTTGAACCCATGACCCTCCGGTCAAGAGTCCAGAGCCCTAACCACTACTCCATGCTGCTGATGTACTAATTGGAACAGTTCTGTTTGTAACTTGTGTCTATATGTGTATGTACGTGTTTGTGAATACAGCCATGTAACTTGTGTTGTATGCGTATGTACGTGTTTGTACACAGAGCCATGTTACTTGTGTCTATATGTGTATGTACGTGTTTGTGAATACAACCATGTAACTTGTGTCTATATGTGTATGTACTGTATGTGTTTGTGCACACAGCCATGTACAGTAACTTGTGTCTATATGTTCTTATTATGTGTTTGTTATGGTTACAGGCTACAGGTGTGGCCCAATTAAGGCTAATGAGAACTAATAATGGTATAACGCCTCCTGCTGGTGAACCTGCTGGTGAATATATATATATATATATATATATACAGTATATAATAAAAAATAATTAGGAGCACAACATTAAAACATTATTTGAGAAGGTTATTTTTCATTTTTTTATACATTTTACAGAGCTAACGTCTTCATTTTCTTAATAATAAAAGCATTTTTGGCAGTGTAGCCATTTATTTATTACACAGCAACGGTACAAATCAGTAGTGTGTAATTGCACCCATTTCCCCAGATTGTTGCATTGATCAAGGCATTATGAAACTATCCGGCACAATTAACATGAGTATAACATTTTATAACTACCAATATCTGACCATTGTGCAGTATGATTACATTTAACCCTCCAACTGAAAAAGCCAACATTTAAGCTTTTCTTCAGCTAAATAGGATTTCCCTTGGCCTTGCTAATACTTTCAGTGTTGATTTGAACACTGAAGTAGATACAATGCTTGGATAAGTCTGCGTAAATTCATTTGTAAATCAGTAAATACTGCACCTCCTCCTCCCAGTTACTCAGCTAAGCTATTTTGCTAGAAGACCAAGTGTAACCCAGACAATCTGGATTTAAAAATGTCACACTAGAGAAACTGCGGGTAAAGAAGGATCTTGGTGTCCGAGAAACACTGATCATGCGTCTGCCACTTTCAACACAACTGACCATCTCTTAATTCTTAATAGGTTGCAATCTGTTTGTCATCTCAAGCTTAGTTCATCAATGATTTGCGTCACCCCAATGATGGGACTTGCAGAATATCATTTGTTTGAGATCAATCAGTATTACTTGCTCTGTCAGTGGGTGTCCCTCTGGGGTCCATGTTAAGTCACACAACTCATGATGTACTTGACCTCGATAGAAAAACGGATTGAATCTGATAGATCTGAAAACCATTTATACTGCATCCCAATCCATTATTCCTTTCCAGTTGTGTAATACAACCTCATCTAACAATCAGTGCTGAGTAGATATCTGTGATTAGCTGATATACTGTATGGAACTGGTGTCTTCATTAAAAATGAATTTGGATAACACTGACATTTTATTTATTAGTCCATCCAACACAGTTAATGGTGGCCCTCTGAAACACTGGTGTGCTTGACCTAGGGGTTGAATTGATCAGCCTATCCCCTCCCAGCAAAAGCCAAATGGATTTGTTTAAAGCATTTTCCAGCGCTAGGGAATGGTCCTGGATTCCAACCACCGCCTAGTTATCCCAAGATTAACCCTAAAACAGTTCAATTCAATTCAGGTGCATTGCTCGCTGCTGTAAAACCCCCTAATCAAATTCATCTGTGGCTTATACTGATGTATCATAGGTTCAAATCAACCCTGAAGTCTGGTAGACAAACATTCTGGCTTCAGCTTGATCAGTTTAATTATATTTTGAAAACTGGTAAAAAATATCTGCTTGTGACATGTGTTCCTGACCACGCAGAATGTATTTATTTATTTATTTACTTATTATCAATACATTGAAAAATATTTGTCATTGCATTTTTGTTTATTTTAATATTTCTAAAGTATTGATAATCTTGTAATCAAGATTTAAAAGCTTGTGCTACACATTGTGTCTGCTTGTCAGCGATTCTGTATTTGACTGCACCTTTAGCTTAAATAAAGGTCACTGTATTTAGACAATACTCTAATCTGCTATAGATCTTTTTTTAAGGATTCTGCACTGGAAGTGTTAAAGGAAGATGGAATGCCTGTACATGTAAGGCAGTTCTTAACCTATTACTTCAAACCACAAAAAAACATGCAGAGTACAAAGCAACTTGTGTAGTCTAATCTGTAGGCAGTGACCTTTTGAATTTAACTAATTAGCTCATTCTAATTTTCCTTTGCTGAGCCCCACTGGGAAGGTGCAATGTCCCTTTAATCTCTTGGCTAAGGGCCCCATTTAAAGCTAGCTCCTGGAGATTGGTGCACAGAGAACCATTAAACCACGGCGTTATCTGTTTTGCCTCTGGGCTCTATCCACCAACCCTCAGACTAACTGTACGTGCACATGTCAAAATGTGTTTATCCAAGAATGCCTAAGGAAATAAAAATGTGTAAACCTTGTTTGAGTCACTTTCAGAGTATAGCAATATAATGTGTTCACTTCCTGTTCTGTAGGTCACATGCTTATAGCTTCACCAGTGGTGCAGGGCATGATTAGACACCAATAACATTTTGGTTTAGGGTAGTCAGTACAGTCAGGGTGTATTTAATTGATCTACATGAGGCAGGTCTACTGTAAATATGCCATTGTTTAAATCATTTATCAAGTCATTTGTCATTGAACTTAAGTTTCTTTTAGTATTTATAAATTCATAATTATTGAGTGATTGTTAGTTATGGATGATTCTATTTCTAGTATGTAATATTCTAATCTGTGCATCTCTAGCATGTGCAGTCCTAGATATGGAAGTGACTGTGTCTACTGTGCATCCGTGTCATTCTGGTCTATCCAAATCTCTCAGCTCTGTTTTATCTTCTTTGGTGAAACTCAATTACACCAGGGAGATGCAACTTGTATACATTGCAGAATACATGCCAGTTCACCTGTGAGCATCATAGTGCAGGTGCAGCCCTGTAAATGATTATTCTTTATAGAATCACATTATGTAACCGATGGATCTTCAGTGTAACTGTGCTATTCTAATTGGGAGTGGGTTGTTTAATTTTCCAACTGCTTAGTACTTTTCTCTATTAGCAATTTGAATATGCTTCGGGGAAGAGATGCCTCTGGGTTAGAGCTGCCTAGGAGATGGAGAAGCTTGGATTGACTGCTGGGGAGAAAGAGAGAAATTACATCTTTAATTTCACCTTGGAGTCATAGATTTAATTCAAGCCTGTAGTATCACAGCACCTAACCATGGGGAGAGGGACAATGGAGGAAGAAGGAATGTGTTTGTCATTCTTTTAATATCTGGGAAAAGTTTTAAACCTGAGCCCTTTATGTTATTTCTAAAATTGCTCTTACACAGGAAGATTTTTTTTTAAACCTAAAAACTCAAAATTCTATTTCGAAACTACAGAGAAAAGTGTAAGGAATTGGTAACATATTACTTACAAAAATCCTTTTGTAACAAAGATATGTTTTAGAGGTATTAGAGGAAGCAATATTTACTTACTAAGTAAGATTACTTTCTGGAGTTTAAATGTTCAGTGTTAGTAGTTTAATCAGTTCAGTGTGTCATCTACATGTATGTCTTTACATAACAGTTATTGAGTTGAGCAGGCAGCTGGGCCGTCCTGCTTGGACAGTTAGACACTCACTCTGGAGCTGGAGCGACACGACTGTTATCTTTATATGCAATGCTTGTATGCGTTTTTTCATTATTAATTGTGTGTGAGTGCATTACCCTATGCCTTCATACCGGTAATTGTTAATAAAAGCAAAAGCACGGTATTATTATTATTACAAATTGGAATCCCAGGATTAAAAAAAAAAAACTCAATCCCTAACTCCTGGGATTGGGAAAAGTGTCTGGAATTGGATTCCCTGCTCCAGACCTATTGAGTGTGTTCATATCATACAGCGAGTGCCCATCAACACGCTTTAATTGTCTTACAGCTGATTAACATGAACAGACTACTGCACTAAACACTTTAACATATAAGCATTTTGCTAAAAGTCATTTTTGACTGCCTGATATAAATATCCCCTTCATGTGTCAACATATTAGCTTTTGGAAATATTCACTTCAGAACAATGTACTTACTGTTGCTAAATTCGATACTGCACAAGACACACATAGCATTTTACATTGTCCCTGCGCAAGTGTTCAACGATACAGTAAGAGTTCAAGTAAAAAAACAAACAAACTATATTTGTCACTTTTTTAATGTTTTTATGCAAATTGACCCATCTGCTTTCTCTCAACACTTCTGCATTTGTTGGAAGAAATGCATGACTTTTGCTGAGAATTGCTTTCTGGTTTTGTTTAAAATTGGAACCTTTTTGAGAAGCATAACCTGTTTTTTTACTCTTAATTTGGACTCATTTCGGCACAGTTATTGGAGTCTGGATTTTGAAATAATTGTACATATCATTTTTAGTTGGTGAGTTTGCACCGTCATTAATTTATTTTATTTTATTGTGTTTGTTTTTAACAGCAGTTTTCCATTTACAGTACTTACAGTACTTGTCTGAACTCTGGCCCCTCCTCCTTCCCTGTGTACTTTCTGAGCCAGCAAATCTATACGCTTTTCTTTTTAATGGCCCGCTTAAAGCTTTTTGTAACTTAAAGTCCAAATGGTTCATTTTTAATTGGGGTATGTTAATTACATACCCTATGTGTATGGCTGCATTGTTTAGTAACCAGGGCTTAGTTTTACTGAACACATGACAAATCTGAAACTGAAATACAGTATTGGCTTGCAGTCTACTGTCTTCATTCTAAGCCATTATCAACTTCTGGTGTCTAGAGTTAAGAGGTTTTGCAAGTACTTAATCTAGTAATTAGAAAAGACCATATTTTTTCCTGTTTTCATAGGTATATTATGTCTCAGTGGGGGGTACGCGGTAGACTAGATTATTTGGAAAGGGGTACAGGGCCTAAAAAGTTTGAAAACCACTGGGTTAGGGTAATACACTACAATTGGAACTAAAAGGGTGTTTGTCAAAATGATGTAAATAATTATGCTAACAAATCCCAATGAGTGGGAACAACCTGCATTGAGCCTGTTTCATTCTTATATCATTATAACGGTGTTTACAAATGTTCAAATTAATCCATCCAAAGCTTTCAGAGATACAAACTGCCAAACAGACATCAACCCATACAATAGAACGTACAAAGTTTCTGTTTAGTTTTACTACATGTTCTACAGTACCATTGATGGCTGTTTTCCAGGACCCTATTTAAGGTAGTTCAGTGTGCACGCTAACTCTTAATCCTAACCAGTCTGATTCTCATGGGAATGAACAGGACTGGCTTCAGAGTGGTTTTAACACAGTCCCATTGGCATAAAGCATCATTTATTTAAAGGTGGGTGCAATGACATAAAAAAAGTCATTGTTGAGTGCAGTTAAACTTTCTATACATGTCCTGAAAGTTTCATTCACATTAGTTAATTATAAAGTGGAAAAAAGGCACATTTGTGGTTAGACGTTTTCAAAAACCTTCGAGACGTCTACCTAGAAGAGCGCGCGTCTGTGACGTTACACCAGGACACTCACTGGTGTAAACAAATGCAGTAGATGGATGACAGAAGTGAAAGCGATGTTACCGGTTCAGATGTTTTAGCATCTTAAATCAAACAGATCAGAAATGTTGGTCTTGTGTTTCATTTATATTGGCTTCACAATGCAAAAAAAAAAAAAACTGTTTACACTTACACTTACTTATCTCTCTTCCATGGTTTGTTGTAGTCTGTTTATGGTAGAGTAGCACATGACAGTTTTTTTTGAGTGTCAGTTTCAGGTTTTTTAATTTGAATTTGTTTCTTGGCAGTATTTTCATGTCTGCTTTTAGTGAAAAGCTTGTGCCAAGCATCCTTATTCAGACAGTGAATTTATTTTGAAAAATATCGCTTGATTGTTGCATCTATACATCCCTGCTGTAGCGCGTTAGTGGAATTTAGTTATTATGTTTTGACTACACCACCCTTATTAAAGGTGAGGGACCTCTAATTATATCACAGGTATTTAACTGGGCAGAACATCAGTGACTGACAGGAAGTATACAAAACAACAAGGAGGCAGATTGCAAATTCACTGTTTATTGTTCAGGTTCACAGTAAAAACAAGACATAGACCCTGAAGTATTCTGAACGTTTTAGTTATTGTTACACTTTTTTTATAATAAGATGTTCAATAGTGATAGGATTTACTTAAGGTAACACCTGACTTTACATAATAGTACAGTCAATGACACAGCGTCACACACACAACCCGATAACCTTCATGTCTATGTAGGCTATGCCTTGCTGCAAAGGTTCTTAGTCACTCAGTCGGCTGACATCCTTTAACATAAACAAATAAACAAAAAAGAATACAGACTCTACCGTCTTTGTTTCGAGACACAAAGAACAAAAAAAAAAGGTGCGTTCTCCCAGCTCAGAAACTCCGTACAAAATAGTCAGTCTCTCGTTTCTTCACTGTAGGCTTTTTAAAAGCCGAGCAATAGACACAGAGTGCATCAGATCTCCGTGGCAACAGATCAGCCGCAATTTAACAAGCAAAACAAGTACAGTAATACCTATCATTCAATACCTATCGAAAATAAGACTAATTTATCACAATAACTATGATCTGTTGTAAAGTACAGGTTCAATCCTTTGGAAGGCAAGGGAGTCCCAGGCTATCGAACAATCTGATCAATATTATGGAAAGACCTGATGCTGCACGATATCGAAAAATGATATTTATGTTTCACGAACAAGTGCCAGGCAGTGCATAGCTGAAAGCAGGTATTAGTAAAATAAATATGACCATTATGGCATTTATGATACAGCCCAGTTTTGTGTTTGCTTAATTCTTCACAGGTGCCCAAAATTATATTTTAGGTGTTAATTACTTGTGATTATAGTGAATTACACTGAAGATAAATGCCTATATTAGGAGGCAGTATGATCCAGTGGTTAAAGTCCAGGGTTTGTAACCAGAAGGTCACCGGTTCAAATCCCACCTCTGCCACTAACTGACTCACTGTGTGACCCTGAGCAAGTCACTTAACCTCCATGTGCTCTATCCCGTGGATGAGATGTTAAATCAATGCACTATTGTAAGTGACTCTGCATATAATACACAGTTCACAGCCTACCTCTGTAAAGTGCTTTGTGATTGTGGTCCACTATGAAAGGCGCTATATAAAAATAAAGATATCATTATTATTATTACCTATGAAATTATTATTTAAAAAATGCCATTACGCAGAAGTTCATAATCTGAGGAGAGCTGGTGATTAGGGATAAACCAGTGGACAATATTACCATTAAATAAAGGAAGAGTAAGGAACCTTACTAAAGTGCCAGCATTTCACACTTATCCAAGTACAACTGCATAACGCATACAGAACGATAGGTTGCGGATGCAACCCCAGTTCCCTGAAAGAGAAAATAACCTGCCGTCAGGCAGTAGCGATTGGCTGAGCTTTTATAGCAAAGCTGCCGATAGGCCTCTGCACGAGCTGTCACGTAAGCCCGCCCCCTTGGGAGCTTACTATACGCAGCGCGCAGAGACTCACTTCCTCTATTGCTCTTCAGGCCGTGAAGGCGTCTGGAGCGACCTCGCGGCTTGATGGTTATTTTCTCTTTCAGGGAACCGGGGTTGCATCCGTAACCTATCGTTCCCTTTCAAGTCGAAAATAACCATCAAGGATGGGAACAGTGTACCCAAGCCGTCGCGAGGGAGGATTCTCGGCAGTAGGACAGACTTACGTCATAACGAAATTGCGTAGGCAACACATCTACGCATATGCGGAACCGCGCCTCAGCGTCTATGCTCGTAATGACACCTGTCCTAAGGTGGAATAATCAACACCATATAGTGACAATACTCAATATGACTGCCAACTAGGGCACATAGAGTGTAACACGGATGCTCCAAATGTCTGAGCAGAGGATTCCAGTACATTTAAACGGTAGAACCTCATGAAAGTATGAGGTGTAGCCCAACTGGCTGCAGCGCAAATGTCAGACACCGGCACCCCTCTAAAGAGGGCCCAGGATGTCGCCATACCCCTGGTGGAATGTGCCTTCAACTGCCCTGGTGGCAGAAGGCCTGCAGATTCATATGCTAATTTAATAGCATTCACTATCCAATGGGAAAGGCATTGTTTAGACAACGGCTGACCCAAAGTCCTAGAACCATGGCATATGAACAACTGTTCTGTTTGCCTCACAGTCGTTGTACGGTCAATATAACACCTCAATGCCCGCACGGGGCAGAGCATGTGTAACCGTTCTTCCTCTGGGGAAGAAAAAGGAGGAGGATGGAACGCCATCAACTCGACTGGTTGGTTCATATGAAACGGAGATATGACCTTGGGTAAAAAGGCTGGATTTGGACGCATGGAGACCTTAGAACCGTCCCCTGTGAAAAGAGTACATGATGAATGCACTGAAAGTGCATGTAACTCGCCCACGCGTTTTGTTGATACCACTGATAGCAAAAATCCAGTTTTCATAGACACGAGCTTCATGTCCACGCTGTGGAGAGGCTCGAACGGTGCCTTGGTAAGGGCTTCTAACACCACGTCAAGGCTCCATGACGGTAAACTGGTCATCCTTGGAGGCCGCAAGAGTCTTGCGCCCTTCAGGAACTGAGATGCCAGAAAATGGCAACCTGGTGGTAAACCGTCAATGAGTACATGGCAAGCGGATATGGCGGCTAAACACACCTTAAGTGTAAAGGGAGATTTCCCTTCATCTAACAGTTACTGTAGAAACTGTAATATCACTGCCATAGGGCAGGATATTGGGTCATGGCCCTCCGCCAGACACCAATCTTGAAACAACTGCCACTTGTACGTATACTGCGACCTAGTAGAGGGCGCTCTAGCACTCTGAATGGTCGAAATCACCGCCGTCGAGAGCCCTAAGGCTGACAGGCGCTCCCGTTCAGGGGCCAAGCCCATTCGCCCGCAAGAGGGCCTCCTCTGGATAGGAGATCCGCTGCATAATTGGTTCTGCCCAGTAAGTGAACTGCATGCAGAGAGGTCAAACGTGGTTGCGCCCATAGCAACATCCGTTTTACCATCCGGTGAAGGCGAGGGGACCGTAGGCCGCCCTGGTGGTTGATATACGCCACAACCGCGTTGTTGTCTGACCGCACTAACACGTGCTTGCCTAGAAGCACTGGCAAGAAGTGCCGGAGGGCGAGTTCCAGAGCATTGATGTGGGCTGACCTCCAGGGTCCTGACCACACTCCGCGGGTCCCTGAGCCGTTCCAGACTGCTCCCCAACCTTGGTTGGAAGCGTCGGTCGTGATAACTTCCCTTCGGAAGATGGGACCCAAGCGTATGCCCTGGCGGATGTTCGATGGAACTTTCCACCAGCGCAGCGCTTCCCAGCAGGTTCGGAATACCATCAACCTGCGGTGTTTGTCTCTCCGCGGATGCAACGCGAAGGCATTGAACCAGGCCTGCAGAGGTCTCTGGTGTAATAAGCCCAGGAGAAGGGCTTGCGAGGCTGAATAAGGAGAGACACCGCTCCATCGAGGCAACTCTTTGTGTCGACAGGGTCGCTTCCATTGACACTGAGTCCAGATGCAGACCCAAGAATTCGGTCTGTTGGCTTGGCACAAGGTGGCTCTTTCCTGAATTGACCTTCAGACCTAGCCGCTGAAGATGGTCTGTAACCATCACTGTGTGCTGTGCCGCCTGCTCCTTCGACTGCGCGCAGATGAGCCAGTCGTCCAGATAATTCAGCAGTCAGACACCTTGAGCCAACATGGGAGCTAGAATGGCATCCATACATTTCGAAAAGGTTCGAGGAGCTAGTGACAGGCCGAATGGAAGGACACAAAACTTGTATACCCTGCTCTGCAATGCGAAACGCAGATACTTCCTGTGACCCGGGCAGATGGGAACGTGAAAGTACGCATCTGTCAGGTCCACGGTGGTGAACCAGTCGCCGTGTTGGACTGACTGGAATATGTGCCTGTGCGTAAGCATCCTGAACGAGAACACCCGCAGGTATTTGTTCAGTACTCGCAGATCTAAAATAGGACAGAGCCTGCCGTCCTTTTTGGGCACCAGGAAGTATTTGGAATAGAACCCCTAGTCAGTCAGAAGAGGGTCTACTTGTTGGATGGCACGCTTCCTGAGCGATGCCTGTATTTCCACATTCAGAGCTGAGGACTGAACCTTCACTGCAGTTACCACCACTCCCCGGAAGGGGGGGGGGTTTAACCAGAACTGAAGGGTGTACCCGGTGAATATAGTTTTGCGCACCCAGATGTCGTTGGTGCAATGTTGCCAGAACTGGAGCTGTGGGACAGTGTAGGGGTGGGTTAACAGCTGTCTGGAGTTTTCAGGGCTGTTTTGGCTGCGCTCGTTCGCGAGGGGCCTGGCCAGAGCCACGAGGGCGTGGCCTGCCACCTCCTCTAGGGCGCCACACTCCTCGCTGCAGCCTTACAAATGCGGGTCGGCCGCACGCTGATGAACCTGAAGGGGAGGTTTTATTACCCAGTGGTTGCGCCTGCTGCTGTGGCGATGCCCTGAGCCACTGGTGTTCCTGTGGCCGCTTTGGCTTGAACGGCTTATTCGGCCACATCTTGGCCATTTGCTGCGACGCCCCCCGCGCCTTGGCGGAGCATTGCAGCATCTCCTCCACCGCCGGGCCAAATGTGTCCCCCGGTGTGATTGGGGCATCCAGCAACGGGGCCTTGTCAGGCTCCTGCACTCTCGCCTGCGAGAGCCAGAGCTGCCTTCTTGCCACCGCAAGAGAAGCGATACTCCTGCCCTGTGCTCGCGCATTTAATTGCGCCAGCTTCACCAGCAGCTGAGCAATTGTGCCTAGCTCGGTCCTAAGGGCAACGGAGGGGCACTCGGGCAGATCTCAGATGAGCGCCGCCTGACAGACAGCCTGACTGCCTCTGTGGCCGCGGCGTACCCCTTTTTTTAGGTGGATCTCTGTGGTCTTACATTGCCTGTTAGGGCACACAGGATCTTTGGTCAGCCCTGATAATGTTGGCGCCTTCACTAACGCGGCGAACGCAGCGCCCACCGGTGGGAAGGACGCCAACCCAGCTTCGCTCGCCCCTTGCATGGTAAAGGCCGAAGCCTTGTGAGAAGTTGCAGGGGCGGAGGCCGGGGCCACCCAGGTGCACTGGACCTCCTTAATAAAATCTGGGAATGCCGGTAGCATCCTGGACTGGGGGGACTGGGCTGATGGCGACTCAAAGAGGGAGCGCCGTGTTGGCTCTAGCATGGGCTGGTCCACGCCCAAATGACAGGTTGCCCTCTCCACCACTGACCACATTAGTGTCCAGCACCTCAGGGTCGGTCTCCTGCCCAGAGTGCTGGGACGCCACATCGGCCTCTGTGCTATCCTCCTCTAGCAAGGGCTCAACGTCGGATGCATCCCTTGAGATCGCATCGATGTCCCAGACTTCCTGGGGTTGGCCGTGAGCAACTGGTGGAGGAGCCGCCGGCTGATTAGCGATGGGTCTGGTCAGTTGTTCCGGGGCCCGAGGCGTCACGTTTGCTAGGGTCATGAGGAGGGATTGCTGCCCCATCATGACCTCCATAAACTGTGACATTTTGGAGGTGAGCTCCGCCACTCCAAATCTGTCCTGATGTCGCCTGTCCCTTCGAGGGGAGCAAGAGTGCCTTCTACGGCGAGGCGATCGAGATCTCGACCTGGACTCTCGACCTGGACTCCTGACGGGGACGTGCCCCGCGAGAGGAGGGGCGGCGGGAACGTTCCCGAGCATGCCTGGCTGGGGACCTCTGACCAGCTGTAAGCTGGGAGGATGGGCTCCTGGAGAGCCGCAGCGTAGCACTAATAGGCAGCAACGTCAAAGTGACGAGCACTGATGTGCGTGCGTCGAACGCCGAAGCGTCGAGCACCAACGGTACGTGCGTCTAGCGCCGAAGCGCCGCGCACCGAGCACCGAAGTGCGTGCGTCGAGCACCGAGAGTTGGGCACCGAAGTGCGTGCGTCGAGTGCAGACACGTCAAGCACCGAGCGCTGACGCGTCGCGCGCCGAGTGTCGAGCGTCGAGCACCGAAGTGCGTGCGTCGAGCACCGAAGTGCGTGCGTCGAGCACCGAGTGCCGAGCACTGAGCGCCGAGCGTCGAAGCGTCGAGTACCGAGCGTCGAGCACCGAAGTGCGTGCGTCGAGTGCCGACGCGCAGACGTGCTAGCACCAAGCGCTGAAGCGCTGCACAAAGCGCCGAAACGCTGCACGCCGGAGCGTGAGTACCGAGCGTAGAACTCTAGCACAGACGCTGTGCACTACTTACCTGTTGGTGCTGGGGAACAGCGCTTTGTGGTTGTCTTCCTCTGTGCAGTGAATGGGAACATTTTTTTCTTTTTTTTGGGGGGACGCTGCAGCAGCACTAATGTAGTGACGTGTGATTGGGGCACAGTACAGCTACCACGCGGTTGTAGAACACACTGCAGAGGTAGTATATGGGAGACTGCAGTGCAGGCTCCACACACGCGGTCTAGCCAAGGCAAGACCGGGGCTGAAGGTACGCGCACGGACAAGGCCAACGCAACGCACGTCCTTCACAAATATACAAAATATATAAAATATATATACTTTATTTACAAAAAACCCAAAACACAACACTAATAATTAAAAAATAATTATTAACACAGGAAAGACGGAGACCACGAAAATAAACAAAACGCGATGCCGAAGCAAAGCGTGAAGGAAATATATAATTGAAAACAATTTATATAATCCTAATAACAAAATAATAATCACTTCCGAAGAGTATAACTGAAATAAACTCAGAGAAGGGGCAAAAACCAGCTTCTCAAGCCTGAGCTTAGCAAGTACAATCAGTTACCAGCTCTATTACCTACCGCTACCGATGCTGAAGACAAAAGAGGAAGAGAGTCTCTGCGTATAGTTAGCTCCCAGGGGGGCGGGCTTATGTAGCAGCTCGTGCAGAGGCCTATCGGCAGCTTTGCTATAAAGCTCAGCCAATCCCTACTGCCTGACGGCAATGTCCCATACTTGATGGTTATTTTCGACTTGAAAGGGAACACAATGCTGATCAGACCAGCATGTAAACTCACATTGTACTTCATTACTTAGACACTATGCTGCTGTTTGAAAAAAAAAAACACGAAGGAGTGCGTAGCTCCAAATGTCATATTAATTGTTTATACTTTCCCTTATTTTCTTGATCACACCCCCCTCCACACACATGTACACATACCAGTAAAAAAACATAAGAAATCCAACATGCCACTGGTTTCTATGTACAGTGGCTCTCAAAAGTATTCACCCGCCTTGGACTTTTCCACATTTTATTGTGTTACAACATGGAATCAAAATGGATTTAATTAGGAGTTTTTGCCACTGATCAACACAAAAAAGTCCATAATGTCAAAGTGAAAAATAAAATCTACAAATTGTTCTAAATTAATTACAAATACAAAACAGCCATCGATTCATTGTAATAAGAGTAACCTGAACACTGTAAATAGTTTAGCGATTGTGTCCAACACTTCCTAAAGTGCGCACCACGTAGTGAGCCGATAAACAACATGCATCCCCAGATGGTAGCAGACTTCATCCAGTAATATGCGAGCTTGAATAAAAGGCATCAGTCAGATGCACAGCAACATCTAGAAACTCTGACATGCCAGGAGGTGTCAGTGGTAAGATTTGCTTTAAGTTAATATATAGGTTAAGATGTACACTGTAATTGAAACATTTCTCATGCCCCCAAGGATGCAGTGTTTGAGAACATTGTGAGTGGTTCTGGGGTCTGTTCCTACAACATTGAGAGTTTGTTCTGAATCTGCTTTGAGTTTCCATTAGGCTTGTCAGGATCAATGCCGGGACTGACCAGCCTTCATCATTCCATTCTAATCAAGTGACAGTGTGACCTTTCACCTCTGCCAGCCCCACCTCCTGTCTGTATAAATGTAGAGTAGCTGGGGCTGGCAGAGTTGAAAGGTCACACTATCACATGAAGGCTGCTCAGTCCTGACAGTTAAGATTTTCTGGACAAGTTCAATGTAAGTCAGTTAACAGAATAATTAGAGAATGATGATGAGTCAATCCTGGAGCAACAGGACCCAGAACCACTCACAAGTATTGCAAACACCATACAATAGTAAGGGGAATGTACAAAGGGAAATTAAAATGACATTTGAGACGACTTGCTCTTTGGGGTACTGCAGACTGTATCTGCTGCAAGGTTCATCCAATCAGGCATTCATTCAGAGTTGATAAGCCCTCTCTATCTGTCACTAACTGCAGCCACAGCTGTCTCTCTCGTGACCACTTTCCCTTCGTGCCTCACGCAGTTAGATCTTTCCCCATTTCTGGTTGACTGTTTGCAGTTGTGTCGTGTGTCTTGCCCCCCACCCACCTCCCCCTTTACTGTGCTGCAGGGATCACATCACGTTACATCACACGATACAGCTAATTTGTATTTCTGTTTCAGGATGGTGCTGGGCAGGTCTTAATATAATGGCCAGGCAGTGTATATTTCGATCATTTGGTAATAGCTCATTTAGTAGTATTTAGAGATATTATAATTGTATAAAAAAATATCATTTGCTACCAGTGTGATAGACAGGGCTTATAGAAAGTACATAGTGACATTTACCTAAATGTGTCTATTAAGAACTTACAGAGAAACTTGATACAGGTCTGAAGTATCACAGTTATCTTAACTAATGTATTCTTCTTTGTGTTTAGCTTCATTTGATAAATCCCTTTCAGTCATCACATCCTTAAAGGCCCCCTTTGGCCTCTGTAGAGCTCTCAGACATGTCTGTCTAAGTACAGCCGGTAGCGAGACAGAAAACATACATTATGCACAATAGTCTCAATCATTACCCCTGGTGGCATTTATTGTAGCCCAGATGGGTTTTATTGATGTATTTTAAACGTGTCTCTACTGGGGAGTGTGTCGAGATGACAACTTTGTGAAAAAAGCACAACTGCAAACCGCATATGTGATTTATAACTACAGGTTACATACCTGTAATGCTAAAGTGACATGGATAGATGGGTTTTAGTGCAGAACATGTATTTTATATGCCATTGATACAGGGCTCTAAAGTGCGCACAATTTGGTTACATACACAACCAAAAAAGTGTGACCATCAGTTTTGTTTTAGGCGCTTATTTATTAAAATTGTCAGCTACAGATATAAACTCACCTGAAAAACAAAAACAAGGTTTTCCGGTGTGACAAAGTGCCCCCCCCGTGTGTATTTTGTGTTACGTGTTGTGTGTAAATGTTGGTGTATAGTCATCGGTACACGGGATATAAACGGGTCTGTGTTTCACGTGTGATTTAAAAATGTAGATTTATATTTAGGCACGGAGGGCACAAATCACTTCACGTGCTAGTTAAAATGTAATGTGTGGTCACGGGAGTGCACTTAATTAATTAATTCACGTGCAGTTGTACCGAGATTGAATGATTGGCTAGCAATCGAGTCTCGGTACAACTGCATAAAAACAGCATGTTTTCACTCACTCGGGGTTGGGTGTTCGTGAGTGAGAGAGAGAGAGAGAGAGAGAGAGAGAGAGAGAGAGAGAGAGAGAGTGAGAGAGAGAGCGAGATATAGACTATCGCGTGCTGGTAGGACCAGCACGGTACTTGTTTTATTATTTACTCACCGTGTTTGTGTGTCTGTCCGTCCACCGTTTGTTTAGTGTTAGTCCGTTTTGTTTATCTATTTATTTTGGCGTAAGTGCCGTGTCCTGTTTTTGTGTGTTTGTTGTTACAACCGTTTATTTTTCTGTTCTGTTTATTCATTAAATGCTGAGCGAAAGCAGTCGCTCAGCTTCACCAAACTCCTCTCTGTTGTTTTTGTTCCTGCTTCTGACGTGACGTCACCGCCCAGTCATCCTGTCACATCCGGGTAAGTTCGAACTCACGCAAGTGTTTTTATGACTGTGTGTTCCTGGGATTCTCTCATTATTTCTATTGTTAGCAAGTCTCTAAAAACTACAAATCCCACACCCCCCTGCTTTTAGTGCATACAACTAACGTTCAGATCAGTGTTGAGTACTCATGGTTTAATAGACAGCAATAAGAGCATTAAAAACCAAAAAATATCATTCCTGTATAAAACCACTGCTCTGTTGCTGATTGTTTTTCACTGTCTCAATAACAATAGAGCAGGTGGGGTTAGCACACAATTTAAGAAGCCTGTTTAATGCCGGCAATTAGGATTCTCCAGACAAACTGACAGCAACCAGCTTCAGAGAAAATTATAATAACTCAATTTGGGAGTAACAAAATTCATGAATAAAGGCAAACACCATCAAATAGAAAGTGAAATGTTATTGTAATGTATTTTATCATTCAGCTACCTCCAGTAATCTTACCATTACTTGCTTATTTTCACTGGCCAGCTAAAAAGTTTAAGGGTCTGTATTTTCTGTGCTATGATCCATATCTCTGGATTTGGTTGTGTTTTTGGTACAGTAAATCCGAAAGACAGGACTGCCTGGATCGAGACCTTCATCTTTCACAATATTTTAGTTTTTCTGTGTTTGAGCAATTGACGTTACTTTGATCACTTTTTAATTCCACAATCATAGTATATGTGCCAAAAAGAAAAAGTATGCTAAGTACTAGTAAGTAAGTTAATTATCAAAACGATCGAAGGAAATTGAAGAGTTATTAGTGTGAGGGTTTCTTCTAAAAATGAAACAGATTTTATTGTTGTTTTCAAAAGATTTTGATTATTTATAAGCTCACAGTCCCTCGCCATCTTCTGGAAAGATAATATTTATCCTACTAGGGTTAATTGAAGGAGGGGGGGGATTCTAAGTATTCAAAATATTAAGAACTGTGTACAACAGGCACTGAACTAATCATGCAATTCCATGTTAAAGGATAGATGACTACACTAGTATTGAATCTAAATGACTAGACTAGTATCTAATACAGTATAGTATATACTGTGTGGCTCTTCAAGACCCACTCCTCATGGGTATTACTCTTTTAGAAAGGTTTGGCAGCTCTATGATACATTATATGTTTTTCTGTTCCATCTGTTACCTAATGTGAAAATGATCCTCAAGTGTTAACTTTCTCAGAAACATCTTATGTAATGGCTTGCACTTCAAGCCTTTAGAAAAGCGCCATGAACAACAGCAGTGTTCAGCAGTCTCGTTTACTTTCAAACTGTACAATAGATGTCCTTTTATTTTCTTCCTCCATTTCTCAAAATCCTTTCAAGTGTGCCTGGAGATATCTCATAAACATCTGTATCTATTCAGCAAATCAGGTTCATGAAGAATTGCTACAAATAGGTTATGCTAAATGGATGGGGTTCAGAAAAAGTGTATTTTTCTGTGGTTCTTTTATTCAAAGTTTCTGCAAAGAGTTGAGTGTGTTTGGAAGTTTGTTGTGCAACCTGCCAGACAAGAATCTGCCTTTGCTTTGATGAAGGGACTGCTTTTGCAGTTACTTGGGATTTTAATTAAGCTGGAAAGTATGGCACTATCGTACATGTGAGCTATCAGTAAGAGAGCTATCAGTAAGATGAAAACATGATAACCAACAGTATGTACAGAATAGTGTAGAATAACAAGTGAAATAAATAGTTGAATGAAAATTGACTGGTTTACATTGTGTAACAATGTAAGTGTGATATGCTGTCAGATGAATGTACAGACAAGGAAACACAAAATTTTGGTAGTCTGAGGTTTCAACTTAAAGTGCATTCAAGCTAGACTTGCTACTGTTTGTCTTTTAAAAAAAAAAAAAAAAACATGGTGTGATTTTACATAACTCCCAAATGAACTAATCCTACGTTCTGGAGTACATTGCAAAATGAATCATGCATGAAGGTAAGTACAGCACAATAAAAGCACAGTGAACCAGCATCTGCATTGCACTCACTCTTTACTTCCTGTGTAAACATCCCACCCATGCGGCTTGGGTTCTGGTATTTGTAGGTCAAGTTGCATTGCATGTGCTCTCAGCATCAGTAGTCAAGTTATTTGGTATTGCACTGCACATTATGATCTAGTGTATTGTGACAGGCAACAAGGAGGGATTAGTGCATTAACTAGTGAATACCGAATTGAAAGGGTATTGAGTGTGAAAACAATACTAATTAATTGACAGTAGTTCAAGTTATACCACCACCACCATATTCGTCAGTGGGCAGAAACAGAGAGAAAACAACTAGTGGTCAAATCACTAGGTTAAGATGCTGGTTATAAGGACGGTACACTGCTTTGCTGAGTTATTCACTGTGTATCAATAAATCTTGCCATATGAAGGCACCAAAAGATGGGCCCGAGATTCAAGGAATACCCATAGGGACCACAAGGGCCCTATAGCTGTTATCAGATGAGAACCTTTTTTCATCACAGTAGCACATCAAAGAGGCACAACTTTATAAGGAGATCTGTGCAATGCACATATTGACTACTTTTTGAGACAAAGTACCAGGAGAAAAGTGACTTGAATGGGAAACACTTACAGGGTTTTCAAAATAAGCCGACCATTATTTAAGAATATTTTCAGGTATTATCATTCAGTCCATTTTTTTGTTGTATTATCGTACTGAAAGGCAATATATAATACATAACTATACATATGCACCAAAAAAAAGTGTATTCCTTCCTCTAGGATGTACGCCTTTAAGAAGAAAGGTATGATGGGATATCAGCTGAAACCTTGTCAGCTGATATACAAATGCTTCAGAGGTGTTGTATATTATTTGAGTCCCACAAACAGATTTTTTTCGTCTGTTGCATCTTATATAGCAAGGTTGACCAGACGTCCCGACATTTTGCTCAAAATCTTTAAAAAGATTTATTTAATTATTTAGTAGACGCTTTTATACAAAACGACTTACAGAGAATTAAATAAAATATAACAATATATAAGTTACAGGCAATAAAAATGCAAAAACAAACAGATATATACAGTATATACAAAATAAATATAAAAAAAAGAAAATAAAAGAGATATATAAATATGAATTTACAAATGCAGGTTGAATAAATGGGTTTAAAGAAGATGGCGGAAAGCAGTTAAAGACTGAACAGTCCTGAGGATAACCTGCAGCTGGTTCCACCACAGGGGGATGAGGGAAGAGAAGGAGCGAGCACGGGAGGAAAGAGAGTGAAGAGAAGGCATTACAAGTCAGCCAGTAGAGGATGAGTGGAGAGGGCGAGAGGGAATATAAGGAGACATGAGGGACTGGAGATAGGATGATGAGTATGATGAATAGAGCGATAGCAATTGAAAATTAAAGTGGAAAAAAAGATGAAAGCAAATGAAAGCATACATATTTAAAATACACAACTAACTAACAAATAAAATAACATAATACAACACATTTTTGCCCCCTGTTACTACAGCCCCACACGCTGTGGCTGCTACATGATTGCCACACACGCTGCTTCTCACACCGGCAGGGAAGATGTATTAGGAGCAATCCTTAATCAGAGGCAGCAGAAGCGGGTGTGTGATGGTGTGACAGGGAGAGAAGGAATTCTGAGCTGCAAGTCTCCCTCCCAACCAGAAAGGGCGCTGTGTAAGTTTTGTGGTACGCTTTCGCATAGATGGGTTGATTTGATGGTGGGTGGGAACCGGAAGTCGGACGTTTTGGAGAACGAGATTACTAAATAAATGCATTCTGCTCAGCTGTGGGGCAGGCATTGATTGGAGAGACCGTGGCGCCGGGCTGATCACAGGGAGGAGTCTGGTAGTGCAAGGGGATGCAGCTACATGAGTACAATCCCTTACGCTGAAACTTAATTAACAAGCCGGAGCGCTGTTTATTTGTTTTCTGTTTGTTTCTGTTTTGCAGAGGAGTAGAAACCAGGGAGCTGCAGCCAGCAATCCAGCACTACAACCCGAGCACCAACCGAACTGCAGAGCACTGCATTGCACAGCACAGCGAGCACCACACTGGACAGCCCAGCACTGCACAACACAGCAAGCACCACACTGCACAGCACAGCACAGCGAGCACCACACTGCACAGCAAAGCAAGCACCACACTGCACAGCACAGCACAGCGAGCACCACAATGCACAGCACTGCACAATGAGCACCACACTGCACAGCACAGCACTGCATCAAACTGCACAGCGAGCACCACACTGCACAGCACAGCGAGCACCACACTGCACCACACTGCACAGCGAGCACCACACTGCACAGCACAGCGAGCACCACACTGCACAGCGAGCACTGCACCGCAAGCACCACACTGCACAGCACAGCGAGCACCACACTGCACAGCACAGCGAGCACCACACTGCACAGCACTGCACAGCGAGCACCACACTGCACTGTACTGCACAGCGAGCACCACATTGCACAGCACTGCACAGCGAGCACCACACTGCACAGCACTGCACAGCGAGCTCCTGCTGACAGATGGACACAGGAAACAGCAAAGTCCAGTGATGCTCTATGACACACAGAGAACACTTGCAATGATGTCGTTTGAAGGTGGCGGAATAACTATTTAGTATTTAAATGATAAACCTATATGTTAATGACGCAAATTACGCCATTTCAGGAATTCAGTCAATGGGCAGGTGGGACTGAAAGGTAGTAAAGGCAGAGGAAAACAAAAAAGATGCATGTTACAGGAGATATGGAGAAACAAGAGAAGATACATTTAATAGAACATAATAATAAAGCAAGTATGTCCTTTTAATATTACATAATTTTGTAAATGTATGTTCTGTATTAATTACATTTTGTTTCCTGTACCCGGTTATGGCAGATATTTTATGCCAAAATGAAAAATAAATTAATACATAGATTTATTTATATATATATATATATATATATATATATATATATATATATATATATATATATATATATATATATATATATATATATATATATATATATATATTGTGGAAAGACCGCTGCCACTCGGGTTCGTGCCCCTTTAAAAATACGACCCAACACACAGGAACTTTGGATTTTCTGCGCGATTGCGCTATTTTTTTAATAAACACAAAATAAAACAAAACAAACACCAAACAAACACCTAGCTCCGTTTTGGAGCACTAACTAAACAGGTAGGTCCCTGACTAACTCGCAGGACGGCTAAGCCGTTGTCCTGCCCAACACACACAGAAAACCACGCAGGCTTAACACAGCACTTACTTTTTAATTCTGGCTTCTCGGAGACAGAGCACCTCTCCTGCCTCCTTCTACTCAGCAGCCGCGAGCAGTCTCGCTGCTCGCTTTTTAATCCCCCGCAAATAATTAACAAAACAATTAGAAAATTAAATTAAACTATAAAACAATAAACCAAAATACAATTAAATTAAACACATGTGCATTCCGCACATGTTCTTCTTCAGGGAGGCTTTAACCCCCTCCCTGCTATATATATATATATATATATATATATATATATATATATATATATATATATATATATATATATATATATATATATATATATATATATATATATATAGACATTTGTTTATTTATTTTTCATTTTGGCATAAAATATCCTTCATACCCAGTTGCACTTTATGAAAACTTATAACATGTGAGTGTATAATAGGATATCATACAAACAACCGGTGGCAAAGAATGACAGGGATGTGAGTGATACTGGCAATACATGACCCCTCAGGGTGCTTGACTCTAAATGTTCTTTATGTTCATCACAAAAATACAATATAGTAGCTTTATCCATTTGATATCTCTGTAGCACTTGCTCTTCTGTAAGGTCCAATAAGCGGCCCTTTGACAATACACCAGTGGGGTATACTTTCAGCTGCGATTCCATACGATGGGGCAGCTACATTACCCTTTCATCCTTTAATGTCACAGCAATTCCTAGCAGCACACTGAGCACCATCACCATTAGTATAGTCAAGCAATCCCTAGCAGCACACTGAGCTCCATCATCATTAGTATAGTCAAGCAATCCCTAGCAGCACACTGAGCTCCATCACCATTAGTATAGTCAAGCAATCCCTAGCAGCACACTGAGCTCCATCACCATTGCTATAGTCAAAGAGTCACTCCACCCACAGCAGACCCTTTTTATTTTAGCACAGAGCCTGTATGAAATAGGTTCCCACCTCCATTAGGACTATTTGAAACAGGTGGAACCACTTTAGACGGCAAATCCAACTCAATCCGACTACATCAACCCTTTGATTTTTGTACGGGTATATGTTAATTAGGTACCCACTTCATTTGCATAACATTCTTCATAGTGTCAGAATTGGGGTTTTGCGACTGTTCTCACCCTTCCTGGTCATTTTTAATTTTTTCTCAGAACATGAAAAACAGTCACAAAGTTAAAACATTGCCACAAAAGCAGCCCCAACAGTCGGTAAAGCTTTGATATTCAGGGCCAATATGGGTACTTAAACTAATTACTGTATTCCTTCGAATTTATGGCGTACTTTTTGAACCATTTATTGCTTCTCAAAAATAGCTTAGGTCTTAAATTCGAGTACAGTATAGTGATGCGTGTATTAAAATCGCCAACAAAAAACATGACTACCTGAGTACACAAACAGCAACGTGACTGACTGCCGAGAAAAGATGAACAAAGGTGTCATCTGCCCGAATACACAAGCAGCAACGTGACTGACTGCCAAGAAAAGATGAACCAAAACCGTACTGCCTGATCTCGAATCACCCATGACATACAGGCAGCCGTTTTCAAAGAAACGTTATCAGCTTCCTGAGGAATTCGAGTAGAAGCTTTTACAATTTCAGTGTTTGTAACAAACAGTACCAGCTTGGACAGATCGGAAATGCTCATCAGAACCTAGTATTTTTCGACATGCCAAGCAATACCACAGTTCACAAATTGAGAGAAAAATAGGTGTGAGTAATCATGACTGGAAATGAGAAGCAGCACATAACTGCAATGCTTTGGGTGATAGCAGACACCCACAAACTGCCTCCATATGTATAATTGAGGTTGTATCTTACATTTTTAATGTATATATTTTTAATGTATAATGTATATATATAGTACTGTGCAAAAGTTTTAGGCAGGTGTGAAAAAATGCTGTAAAGTAAGAATGCTTTCAAAAATAGACATGTTAATAGTTTATATTTATCAATTAACAAAATGCAACGTGAGTGAACAGAAGAAAAATCTGCATCAAATCAATATTTGGTGTGACCACCCTTTGCCTTCAAAACAGCATCAATTCTTCTAGGTACACTTGCACACAGTTTTTGAAGGAACTCGGCAGGTAGGTTGGCCCAAACATCTTGGAGAACTAACCACAGTTCTTCTGTGGATTTAGGCAGCCTCAGTTGCTTCTCTCTCTTCATGTAATCCCAGATAGACCCGATGATGTTGAGATCAGGGCTCTGTGGGGGCCATACCATCACTTCCAGGACTCCTTGTTCTTCTTTACGCTGAAGATAGTTCTTAATGACTTTTGCTGTACGTTTGGGGTCGTTGTCATGCTGCAGAATAAATTTGGGGCCAATCAGATGCCTCCCTGATGGTATTGCATGATGGATAAGTATCTGCCTGTACTTCTCAGCATTGAGGAGACCATTAATTCTGACCAAATCCCCAACTCCATTTGCAGAAATGCAGCCCCAAACTTGCAAGGAACCTCCACCATGCTTCACTGTTGCCTGCAGACACTCATTCGTGTACCGCTCTCCAGCCCTTCAGCGAACAAACTGCCTTCTGCTACAGCCAAATATTTCAAATTTTGACTCATCAGTCCAGAGCACCTGCTGCCATTTTTCTGCACCCCAGTTCCTGTGTTTTCGTGCATAGTTGAGTCGCTTGGCCTTGTTTCCACGTCGGAGGTATGGCTTTTTGGCCGCAAGTCTTCCATGAAGGCCACTTCTGACCAGACTTCTCCGGACAGTAGATGGGTGTACCAGGGTCCCACTGTTTTCTGCCAATTCTGAGCTGATGGCACTGCTGGACATCTTCCGATTGTGAAGGGAAGTAAGCATGATGTGTCTTTCATCTGCTACAGTAAGTTTCCTTGGCCGACCACTGCGTCTACGGTCCTCAAAGTTGCCCGTTTCTTTGTGCTTCTTCAAAAGAGCTTGGACAGCACATCTGGAAACCCCTGTCTGCCTTGAAATTTCTGCCTGGGAGAGACCTTGCTGATGCAGTATAACTACCTTGTGTCTTGTTGCTGTGCTCAGTCTTGCCATGGTGTATGACTTTTGACAGTAAACTGTCTTCAGCAACCTCACCTTGTTAGCTGAGTTTGGCTGTTCCTCACCCAGTTTTATCCTCCTACACAGCTGTTTCTGTTTCAGTTAATGATTGAGTTTCAACCTACATATTGAATTGATGATCATTAGCACCTGTTTGGTATAATTGTTTAATCATACACCTGACTATATGCCTACAAAATCCCTGACTTTGTGCAAGTGTACCTAGAAGAATTGATGCTGTTTTGAAGGCAAAGGGTGGTCACACCAAATATGGATTTGATTTAGATTTTTCTTCTGTTCACTCACTTTGCATTTAGTTAATTGATAAATATAATCTATTAACATGTCTATTTTTGAAAGCATTCTTACTTTACAGCATTTTTTCACACCTGCCTAAAACTTTTGCACAGTACTGTATATCATGCTAAGAGTGAGAGAATGGATATTTAAATGAGCATTAATATAGCCTATATTTAAATGGTTTATTTAGTCTTATCACTTATTTAACAATGTGTCCTGGTTTTGAGCTTTGAAAATCTGGTCATCCTATCTATAGCAGCTGCAACATTATTTACCGTCAGGAGTTTAAGGATGATTTAATCATGCAGCAGTTCCCTAGTTAGATGATGAGTTTATAATATCTCTTCAGCCAAAGAAGCAAGCACAGTAATTTAAGACATTACCATAATAAAAAATAGTATGTAGCATGAGTTTTGTACTAAAGCAGGGTCAGCTGTTGCAGGGAAAACTACGCTTATTTCTCAAACTCACCAGAAAGGTGCTCGCATCCAATTTAAGACCCTTGCTCTTGCCTATCGCTCTGTTCATCATACTGCCCTTTCCTATCTCCAATCCCTCGTGTCTCCATATATTCCCTCTCGCCCTTTCCACTCATCCTCTACTGGCTGTAATGCCTTCTCTTCACTCTCTTTCCTCCCGTGCTCGCTCCTTCTCTTCCCTCATCCCCCTGTGGTGGAACTAGCTACTGGGTATCCTAAGACTGTTCAGTCTTTAACTGCTTTTCACCATCTTCTCAAAACCCACTTATTCAATCTTTATTTATAAATTCCTATAATAATAATAATAATAATAATAATAATAATAACGTGAAAACAGAATGCATAGAAAGACTCAGGACTGTAATTAGGAAGTGTACTAAATATGTAGAGAATTTAAAATGAAATGTGCTGCAGCTTACTTGACTGCAGTAAAATAAACTGCCATTCACTCAATTGAGCTCTCAGATTGTGCTGATGAAAATATCTACAATATATGTGCTTGCTGTGGTGTATTTAATATTGAAAATAGAAGAACAAACACGCTGCAATTTAAACTTGTTTTTATTAATTCTGTGCATGGGAGCTGGAGCACTGTTTCCCATATTCCCATTGCGGTCACCAATTCCACACACATTCAGCCAGTATTGTATTGCAGGGGCCTTGATGCTCCAAAAGTACATTTTTCTACTTGTTGATCTTGCCTTGTGACAACTGCTGAAATAAAACTCCTTCATTGCACTAATGGAGTACTTTGTCAGACGCTACAAGCAGATCACTACCATACTAGCACATGCTTAAACCATCCACAATTGCGCCAGAACGCACCATATGAATCCCTTTTTTCAAAAACGGGAGGGGACACCCCCTCGTACACTGTCCCCCATCGGCCCTACACGCTACGATGAGATCGGTGCCTCCTTCTACAATGTACTTAATGAGGACTCCTCTTATTCCTAAATAAACATGTTGCACTATTCTGAAAGCGTGGTGCAGCCACACATTATTGAAACCTTTTTGTAGAGGCAGTAAAAGCAAAGACTTCACTTTGGTATTTGATTTTATTTTTAATGACAGATACAAATACAGCACTTAAAACTGTCATACAGTGCTTTTCATGTGCTTGATTTGTAATAATTGCAGCATGGCACTCATTTAAAAATGCATATGACATGTTGAGTCGAATGACTCATTTGAACAACTTCTATACTGTAGATAAATAACCACCAGTAGGAAGGCACTTCCTTTCATCTTTCAAGTTAAATAAATGTGGCTATCCAAAGACATTGCAATGCTATTTGCGCCTAATTTCTTTTGTTGAAGATTGCTTGGCTTGTTGGCTTTTTTTTTTTAATATTGCTATTTAAAGTTAAAAATTGAACTCTTTATTCCTGGTTTCTTCATGTGACTAATTTGAATCCAAATTGTTATTATTATTTGTTTTATGTAGCAGACACCTTTACCCAAGGCGACTTATAGAGACTAGGGTGTGTGAACTATACATCAGCTGCATTGTCACTTACAAGTGCGTCTCACCCGAAAGACGGAGAAGTGACTTGCTCAGGGTCACACAATGAGTGGGTGAGGTGGGATTTGAACCAGGGACTTCCTGGTTACAAGCCCTTTTCTTTAATCACTGGACCACACAGCCTCCTTGTTAGAACAGATTACCCCAGTCACATTGTTCTGCATATTAAAAATTCATAGTCTAAAATAAAAGCATGAACCCATCAACATGAATAAATAATGATAGAAAATTATTTTAAAAATATTGGTTAGAACTAATATAATCAACTGTACAAAAGTGCAAGAAAAACAATACTGAAGAAATAAGTGAGCTGTCGGCTTTCAATTTGAAATACAGCACTATTTACAAATCATCCTTTGTTTATCTGTATTAAACCACGCAGACGTCACAACAGGGTAGTCAGTAGCACAGAACGAGGCACGTTGTGTATGGTAATGTAAAACAGAACATGGTAAAGTACATGCAATACTGCATCAATGAGGCAATGAGATACGTGCTAAACTGAGAGCAGCCTCCTGTTGCTTGAAATCGTTTGTTCTCACTCAGTAACAAGTGTTGTACCTGGATCATTCTCTGCTATAGGGGTACATAATCAGTAACCAAATGCATATCCAAGATAACTTGCAAACTGATGTTTATAAAGAAAAAAAAGTTTTAATTCATCACCTAATTTGAAGTAAAATAAAGCATGAACAAATGCATACGTTGTAGATTTCTTTCATTTTTTAATATTTCTCCGAGCTATGGCTGGGTTACACCTTTAAAATTAGATTTGAGAAAAGACACTTTCACAATTCCAGAAATACAAATTAACACTTTTAAAAAAAATCTCTATGTTTGTAATGTATCTTACCTCTCTTCAAACCTCGCTTAGATCAGTTATTTTAAAGCTCAATTGGCAAATAACAGTTTTAGACTAGGTGTGGACAGGCTTTTTAATATGGACAGGCTTTTTAATACCCCTGCTGTATAGTGGAGAAGGATCATCCTGTCATGAAGCGATGCATGTGTTCATATCAAGCAGCTGAAGAACACTGTAAAGTAGTTCAATCTTGGAACTTGTCATAAGGAACATGTGTGCAAGTTCTGGCTTCTGTTGGAAACAGACCATTTCAAATGGGGCAAGGTCATGCATGTAGAAAATGACACAGAGGATGTAATATTGCTCGTAATGATGTGTACATTCAATCAGCAGCCTCAGTCCATCAGCATCATTATCATGGTAATTTGTAATGTGGTAAAACACTTTTTTGCGCTTCCTGTATATTTGTAGACTATAGACTATAGTATGTAGGTTTCTTTTGAAGCACATACAGCTGACAGGTTTCAGACCAGTGCAGTTCTTTTTTTCTCATTTGGTGTGCTTAATTTAGTTTTCAGAATTTATGGTACAAATGCAGTGATGGCATCGTACATTCCAATGAAGATAGACTTGACAGGAGGGATAGGTCCCGCTGTGTTAAAAGGGTGATTTTACACGCTAATTAGAAGGCTCTGATCAATAGATCCTACATTTAAAATTCATGTTATAATCAAAACAAGACTGTAATTGCACCATGGTTCAAAGCCTGGTTACCTAAGGGTATAAGAAATTAGATTAAATCTCATTAATTTTACTGGTTGAATATACTGTTTCACATACATGTCTAATTTAAGCCCAGAAGGACCAAGCCACAGACAGTACTGCACTCGACAATACTAAACCAGTTATCGAGTGCCAGGGATGTCTTATCTAAATGACCTGTGGGGGTTAAGATTTGACTTTAAACAGACATCTACCTTGACACTCCTTGATTTTTTTAAACATTTATTTTATTAAATGAAGGACTGAGATGGCACTAATTTGCTGTGATGAGTTTACAGGGTGTTTAGATTGTCTTGGAGGGATACTGCACATGACTATTACTGTTGGAAAACCTGTCCTCCAGAATTGCCCATAGGGAAGAGTCATCACTGTAAAACATCAGTCATTTGAACAGTCTTGGATAGGTTTATCAAACCTTTATCAGGATTATAAATCCTCTCTGAAAGTCTTTTAGATACTTTGCACTATAAAATGTTGTTATTTGTCTGTGTATTTTCTTTAACTTAAATTGGCATTATAAGAACAGTTTTCCATGACCTTCCACAAGACCAAGGCAAGTCTGGAGATGGAGATAGACTATGGTACTGCATGTGAAGGCTGTTTAGACTTTGTATTGAAGTGTTTTTTAGCAGTGTGAGCCAGCTGCTGCAGGCACAGAAATATGTAGCCATTTACAAATAACCTTGTGTACATGACCGTTTTGTACTTTTAATTAACAGATTATGTATAGAGAATAATGCATGGGATAGTGTGTGATATGATAATTTAATGCACACCCGAGGGGTGGGATGCTGCATAACCCCGAAGGTGGGAATTCAATTCTCATTTATCACACACTACCCCATGCAGTATTTCTTATAATCTCTGGTGAGCAGTTTTTTTCCTGCCATAGTTCTAAAGTTCTGTCGGGGGCTTACTCTGCTTAGTTTATGCGGTCAGGTTTCTGTGCCAATACATATTTTTTTCAAGAAGGCTGAAAAAAAGGTTAGGGAGAGTATTAAAATGACACACTTTAAAAACTATTTTGCTGTTATGATGTCACTAGTTTGCTCCGAGGGTGTTTGTGTTTGCTAACATTTCTGTGTATCTTTTTGTGAGAAGCATCTTTGTCTGTGGATGAGAGATTTTTCGGGTGGCCGATTTCTAGCTGTTTACAGTGACTCCCTGTAGCAAGGGTGTGTGTGTGGGGGGGGTATTGGATGTCAGAGAGGGAGTTAAAATCCTCCCTGTAAAAACAGGTGGGAATGTGGCAGTCACAGGTGTATAAATAGGGTGATCACGAGTGTTGGATGGTTAGTGTTGGAGTTGATGTTGGTGAGAGGTGGAGGTTTTCATGTTGCGCGCTGTCCTGTCTCATTTGTTTATTTACATCTCAGTCAGTGTTTTTGTAGACCTTTTATTTTGTTGTTTATTTTGTTAATGTGTTTTATTCTGTATTCTGTCCAGTGGCTTGTTTGTGATTTATTATTATTATTAAACGTGCACATTAGTGATTGAAACTTTCAATGTCTGTGTCTGAGTCTCCCTTCCTGGTGGAAACAGCATTGCCCGTGACGCTGACCTGTAACACTCCCTCATGGAAAATGCAGCTCGGCCCAAAGATTGAATGCAGCCTGTTGCTGAGGTTGTTTCGATGTTGGAAACGTGCGTTTCTCTTGGATTTGCCTGATTTTCATTGGATGCGGATGGCTCTGGAGGGTGTTCTTTATTGGGTATACACTGGAGAATTGTGGAGATGTGTTGACAGTTTGACAGCTCGCGCTGTTGCTGGTATTAATGAGTGCCTGTTTCCCGTATCACACGACCATGACATATGGGAAATGTCCACTGGATGAGCCCACTGAAAAGACTGCTCACCAGTTAGTTTATATATATATATATATATATATATATATATATATATATATGTGGCACGGTAGGGTTGAGTTGCGTGCTACACCTGTAATACAAAGTGAATGAGCATTTAAATATATACTGTACACAGTCTGAAGAGTGCCACTTAATGTGAAGGCAGCAATAAATAACTTGAAACGTTCAACCCCTTGCTATTGGATATACCTGGTACGTTCTCAAAAACGCTTGCTCAGTGACGCCTAACATACCAGGTACATCCTAATTATATATATATATAGTATATATATATATATACACATATATATATTATTTAAGTGATTGGTGGATTGCGGTTATTTCACTTGGGATTGCTCATCGAGAAGCTGTTCTTGCTGATAATACTGAAATACAGAGCCCATATTATGTTACACGGATAAACTTTCTTCGATGTGATGACACAGTTTTTAATTGTATTTATAACCTGCTTGAATGCTAGCGCTCTGAGACATCCAGCGAATTACAAACAATCTGCATGACTCTCATTTCTGTTCAATAGAGATCGATAAAAAAAATATATATATTTTGATTAGCCATTAGTTTATTACTGTCTCGTGTTTCATGAATTAAAATTCCAGATTAAAACGGCCGATTGTCTACCTTTACTTGTAAGCCTGTGTTTTTTCATTCTTTTCGTCAGTTAAATCCTTTACATTTAAACATGGTCTCATATTAGAAAAGTGTTAAGGAATAGAATTCGTTTTTCTGTTAGCAACACTTGCTCCTCAGCAGAGTGTGTCTTCTATAACAAAAAAAATGCAAGTTGCCCTCTTTTAATAAACATTTTTGTTACATTTTCAACTAAGATGCAGAATCTCATTGTAAGTGCAGTTTAAGATTACATTTAATAGAATCACTTTGTAACTGCAGTTTAACACCAAAAAAGCAGTAAAAAACACATTGCAACTGCAGTTTAACAGTAGCATGTATTAGAATCATATCTATACTACAGATTAGCACTAGACTGTGATAAAATTGTAACTGCAGTTTTACACTAGACTGAAATAATTATTGTAACTGCAATTTAACTCCAACTGCAGTAAATCACACTGTAACTGCAGTTTAACATTGCATTTAATAGACTCACTTAAAAAAAAGTTCTAACTTTAGTGAAGAATGAGCAATATGTTAAATCCTTGCTCTCAATTGTAAAAACAATTATTTACATTTATGTTTCATGTTCATGGTATATTTTTGTTTTACTGTTAACAAAGATTGCATTATAAATGTGTCATTAATAGATAATGACACATTTAATGGACAAAACATAACAGGCATTTTGAGACCTTGTGAAATGAACCTTATTTCCTGTCCATGAAAACCTGTTTAACACTAGAACTGCACACTCTGACAGCACTCCATCGCTTACTTCCTCAGATCACTGCACCGTTCTGCAGATCCTGTCCTCTACTGCTAATTGCTTCCCACTACAGCAGATTTTGGCTCCCTTTTCAGATCGGCTCATCATCGTAGATAGGAGCAGCAACCTCAGCAGCCTGTGCTGTCATCAATGTCCAACTAATCAAGAGTATGGGGCGCTGTACTTCCTCAGCAGTGGATGATACATACATTCGCCATCTCCCACCGACATTGCCATGGCCCATCAGAAAATCGTTAGCATGCCCAGAGTAGGGGCCACCTGACCACCGGGGCTACCAGAGGTTTTTCCCCTTTTAGAAGGGGTTGTTTTCCTCTCCTCTGAGCGGCAGGTGAACACATAAATCATTACACACTAACCCTTCTAACCCCTCTCCGTTTGTCTCGTATGTCTTTCATCCTCATTTATGTTATGCATTGGCACGTGCTCTGTTGTATCTCACGGTGAGGTTCTGCGGGGAGCCGGGGGTCCATTCATTGGGGGGGAATGTGAGCCTCACTTCCCCAACCTTAGGCAAGCTGAGCTTCCTCAACCTTATTTAAGGGAGGTTCTTACCGCGTGAGTCAAAGGGGACCCCCGGCCACACTATCCTTTCGCAGCTCATGTGCTTTTCTTACCTCATCGCAGTGAGGCTCTTTCCTATATTTTACATTTCGGGACGTGGCCCGCTTTAATCTCTCAGTGCTCGAGTCCCAACTAACCCACCTATTCTTGTTCTTTACAGGTTCCCTGCAGGACGCTCCTCCGCTCCCGGCTTCAGAGACCGCAGTCTCACTTCATCCGAGGGCAGCAGCACATCGGTCAGGGCACCCCTTTTACTGTTACTTCCTTTCAGGTCTCCGCGAGACCTATTCTCGCCCCGCGAAGCGGCTCTGTCGCAGCAGAGTTTTTCTTATGTTTTCAGATCCCCGGGGCCGCAGCCTTCAAGACCAAACCCTGTCCTCCGCAGAGGACGGCTTTCTGGTGGGGGATCTCTATCCAGACCGCAGTCTGTTCAGAAGTTCGGGCCGCAGTCCACTTCTCTAAAGTCGGGTTCCTTCACCCGTTACTGTTGCACTAACACCTCCTTTCTGCCTTCTATGTACTACACTAGTCCTGGCAGCCGCCTCGTGAACTTTTCACAAGTCTTTACAAAGGAGGATACTGGCAACACGCCCCACATGTCGACCTGTTCCTATCCAGTTTTAAATAACTTTAGCATAACAGAGGCATAAGTGTTAAAGGGACTAGGAGCTCTTAAAATAAACAAATCCCCTGGGCTGGATGAGATCCTCACAATAGTACTCAAAGAAATGAAAGAAGTTATTTACAAACCACTAACCAAGATCATGCAACAGTCTCTTGACACAGGGGTTGTACCGACAGACCGTTGTACCGACGACAAACGTAATACCGATCCACAAAAAGGGAGACAAAACCCTTTACCAGGTAACTACAGACCAATAAGCCTGATTTCTATTATATGTAAACTTATGGAAACTATAATAAGATCCAAATGGAAAATTACCTATATGGTAACAGTATCCTGGGAGACAGTCGGCATGGTTTTAGGAAAGGGAGATCATGTCTAACTAACCTGCTTGATTTTTTTGAGGATGCAACATTGACAATGGATAACTGCAAAGCATATGACATGATTTATTTAGATTTCCAGAAAGCTTTTGACAAAGTCCCACATAAAGGATTAATTCTCAAACTCAGCGCAGTAGGGATTCAAGGAAATGCATGCACATGGATTAGGGAGTGGTTAACATGTAGAAAACAGAAAGTATTGATTAGAGGAGTGTGACAGGATGACTGGGCGGTGACGTCACGGCAGAAGCAGGAACAATAAACGACAGAGAGAGGTGGAGTTTGGTGGAGCTGAGCGAATGGTTTCGCTCAGCATTTAATGAATAAACAGACAGAAAATAAACAGTTGTAACACAAAAACACAGGACACGGCACTTGCGCCAAAATAAATAGACAAACAAAACGAACTACACAGACAAACACGGTGAGCTTCTATTTTAACTTTACAATTAACAATTACCTCCGTCTCCAATCCCGTTCTCCACTCACCGAACACACAACCCGGTGAGTGAAAACATGCTGTTTTTATGCAGTTGTACCGAGACTCGATTGCTAGTCAATCATTCAATTGGAATCTCGGTACAACTGCACGTGAATTAATTAAGTGCACTCCCGTGACCACACATTACATTTTAACCAGCACGTGAAGTGATTTGTGCCCTCCTCGTGCCTAAATACAAATCTACATTTTTAAATCACCGTGAAACACAGACCCGTTTATATCCCGTGTACCGATGACTATACACCAACATTTACACACAACACGTAACATATAATACACAGGGGGGGCACTTTGCCACATATACCCCCCCTTGTGCAAAGCACACATGGCCTCAATGGCCACCTCCCCCCTCAGTCCCAAAGTCCCGGAAGAGGGGGAAGCAAGTTGTTTCTGGGGGTGGCCATGGTGGAATGTCTGGCACCCCCCAATTCTTCGTGGCTGGCAGCTCCCTCTTCCGGGGCTTCAGCCACACTATCTCCTGCCGCGAAAGTGCAGCTGGGGGAGCTGGTCTCCTGACCTCCCCCCCCTTCTTCATGGCCGGCAGTTCCCCTCCGTGGGGCTCCGGCCACCGTGTTTCCTGCCACGGAAATGCGGCTGGGGAGCTGGTCTCCTGACCTCCCCTTTCTTCATGGCCGGCAGCTCCCTTCATGGAGCTCCGGCCACAGTGTAGCCGACGCAAAGCAGAGGCATGGCGACCCAGCAGCAGGACCCTCGGCGACCCCAGGCGCAGCAGGATCCCTGGCGACCCCAGGCGACGGCAGCAGCAGCGGACCCTCGGGAGGCGGCGGCAGCAGCAGCGGACCCTCGGGAGGCGGCGGCAGCAGCAGCGGACCCTCGGGAGGCGGCGGCAGCAGCAGCGGACCCTCGGGAGGCGGCGGCAGCAGCAGCGGACCCTCGGGAGGCGAACTCGGGAGGAGCCCCTGGCCATAGAGGCGGCAGCGGGAGCTCCACTTCTCCCTCGCACCCTGCACCCTGTGTGGAGCAAAAGACAGCCCCAGGCGATGCGGAGCGACAGGCAGCCCCAGGCGATGCGGAGCGGCTGGCAACCCCAGGCGATGCGGAGCGGCTGGCAACCCCAGGTGATGCAGAGCGGCTGGCAACCCCAGGCGATGCGGAGCGGCTGGCAACCCCAGGCGATGCAAGGCAAGCATCCTTGGGCGAAGCGAGGCAGGCATCCTTGGGCGAAGGGAGGCAGGCATCCTTGGGCGAAGCAAGGCAGGCATCCTTGGGCGAAGCGAGGCAGGCATCCTTGGGCGAAGCGAGGCAGGCAGTCAGGACAAGCTGGGGTGCGGGTGTTGGCCCTCTTCTCGGCCTCTGCGGCGGGCGGTTCTTCCCGTGCTTCCCTCAGCAGCCTATGCAAGGGCTGCTGAGGACCGCTCAGCATCTAGTCCTGGTCCTTCTGGTGACGGGAGAGGCAGCTCCTGCTCCTCTCCTCGTGGACGGTGGGGAAGTGATACCAGCAGGCATTCATCCTCTGCTGGTGGGGGAAGTGATACCAGCAGACATTCCTCCGCTGCTGGTGGGGTTGGCGGAGGCAGAGGCAGCTCCTGCTGCTCTGCTCCTGCCGATGGAGGTGGCGGAGGCAGAGGCAGCTCCTGCTGCTCTGCTCCTGCCAGTGAAGCTGGCGGAGGCAGAGGCAGCTCCTGCTGCTCTGCTCCTGCCGGTGGAGGTGGCGGAGGCAGAGGCAGCTCCTGCTGCTCTGCTCCTGCCGGTGGAGGTGGCGGAGGCAGAGGCAGCTCCTGCTGCTCTGCTCCTGCCAGTGGAGGTGGGAGCGGCATGTAGTCTCCTGGCGGCGGAGGTGGGAGCGGCGTGTAGTCTACCCTTGTTTCAGGGGACTGGTGCGGCTCTGCCTCGGAAGGGGAGACCAGCAGGCATTTTCCCTCTGCTGGTGGGGGACCCAGCAGGCCTTCACCCTCTGCTGGTGGACAGGGACCCAGCAGGCATTCACCCTCTACTGGTGGACAGGGACCCAGCAGGCATTCACCCTCTGCTGGTGGACAGGGACCCAGCAGGCATTTCACCCTCTGCTGGTGGACAGGGACCCAGCAGGCATTCACCCTCTGCTGGTGGACAGGAACCCAGCAGGCATTCACCCTCTGCTGGTGGACAGGGACCCAGCAGGCATTTCACCCTCTGCTGGTGGACAGGGACCCAGCAGGCATTCACCCTCTGCTGGTGGACAGGGACCCAGCAGGCATTCACCCTCTGCTGGTGGAGGAGGCAGAGGCAGCTCCTGCTGCTCTGCTCCTGGCGGTGGAGGTGGCGGAGGCAGAAACAGCTCCTGCTGCTCTGCTCCTGGCGGTGGAGAGTAGGCAGGAGGCGGGACCAGCAGGAATTCACCCTCTGCTGGTGGAGACTGGGGCTGTGGGCGCTCTACCTTCCCCTTTTGGGCCGTGGACCCACCGACTCCTCCCTCTTGGGCTGTGGGCGCACCGACTCCTCCCTCTTGGGCTGTGGGCGCACCGACTCCTCCCTCTTGGGCTGTGGACGCACCTACTCCTCCCTCTTGGGCTGTGGACGCACCAACTCCTCCCATTCAGGCGTAGGGACGTTCGGGCTCCTCCCACTCAGGCGTAGGGACGTTCGGGCTCCTCCCACTCAGGCGTGGGACGTTCGGGCTCCTCCCACTCAGGCGTGGGACGTTCGGGCTCCTCCCACTCAGGCGTAGGGACGTTCGGGCTCCTCCCACTCAGGCGCAGGACGTTCGGGCTCCTCCCACTCCAGGGCGTTCGGGCTCCTCCCACTCAGGTACTGGAGAGGGCAGCGACTGCTCCTCTCCCTCTTGCTCACTGGAAGGCACCCCTCCCATGTCTGCAGCTAGGTACCCCAGCACCACCGCGGCAAGGTCACGAACTGATGCCGGGTTGTGCTGTTGCTCCCAGTCCTCCCATCGTTCCCCATCTCGCATCCGCAGCGTGTTAATAACCCAGGGGAGGTCACTGGCAAAGTTCCCCTCGGGGTGCACCAGCCAGTCCCATATTTCCCGGGACGGTGGGGAACCCGGTGGCAGTGGGGGTAGAGGGGTGGCTACTGATGCTTGGGGTGACAGCTGCTCCTTTCCCTGAGCCCACGTATACGGGCACCCTGCCCCGTTGTGGCTGTCCTCCTCCCAGCCCGGCATGCAGGACGAGTGCTGCAGCTGTTGTTGTTGTTGCTGCTGCTGCTTCCTGCAGCTCTTTCTCCCCATCCTCGCTTTACTGCAGCAACAAAACAACAACAAAAAAAACCCCTACTGGCAAAACTGGAGAAAAAAAAAACTGCGGTACCCGCTCTGGCCTGAGTCCTGGAGGCGCTGTTATCCCACTTCTGACACCACGTGTGACAGCATGACTGGGCGGTGACGTCACGGCAGAAGCAGGAACAATAAACGACAGAGAGAGGTGGAGTTTGGTGGAGCTGAGCGAATGGTTTCGCTCAGCATTTAATGAATAAACAGACAGAAAATAAACAGTTGTAACACAAAAACACAGGACACGGCACTTGCGCCAAAACAAATAGACAAACAAAACGAACTACACAGACAAACACGGTGAGCTTCTATTTTAACTTTACAATTAACAATTACCTCCGTCTCCAATCCCGTTCTCCACTCACCGAACACACAACCTCGAAAGTGAGTGAAAACATGCTGTTTTATGCAGTTGTACCGAGACTCGATTGCTAGTCAATCATTCAATTGGAATCTCGGTACAACTGCACGTGAATTAATTAAGTGCACTCCCGTGACCACACATTACATTTTAACCAGCACGTGAAGTGATTTGTGCCCTCCTCGTGCCTAAATACAAATCTACATTTTTAAATCACACGTGAAACACAGACCCGTTTATATCCCGTGTACCGATGACTATACACCAACATTTACACACAACACGTAACATATAATACACAGGGGGGGCACTTTGCCACAAGGAGAAACCTCAAAATGGAGCGAGGTAACCAGTGGAGTACCACAGGTATCAGTATTAGGTCCTCTGCTATTCCTAATCTACATTAATGACTTAGATTTTGGTATAGTAAGCAAACTTGTTAAATTTGCAGATGACACAAAAATAGGAGGAGTGGCAAACACAGTTGCAGCAGTAAAGGTCATTCAAAATGATCTAGACAGCATTCAGAACTGGGCAGACACATGGCAAATGAAATTTAATAGAGAAAAGTGTAAGGTACTGCACGCAGGCAATACAAATGTGCATTATAAATATCATATGGGAGATGCTGAAATTGAAGAAGGAATCTATGAAAAAGACATAGGAGTTTATGTTGATTCAGAAATGTCTTCAGCTAGACAGTGTGGGCAAGCTATAAAAAAGGCCAACAAGATGCTTGGATATATAGTGAAAAGTGTTGAATTTAAATCAAGGGAAGTAATGTTAAAACTGAACAATGCATTAGTAAGACATAATCTAGAATATTGTGTTCAGTTCTGGTCACCTCATTACAAAAAGGATATTGCTGCTTAGAAAGAGTGCAAAGAAGAGCGACCAGAATTATTCCGGGTTTAAAAGGCATGTCATATGCAGACAGGCTTAAGGAATTGAATCTATTCACTCTTGAACAGAGAAGACTACGCGGCGATCTGAGTCAAGCATTCAAAATTCTAAAAGGTATTGACAATGTCGACCCAGGGGACTTTTTCAACCTGAAAAAAGAAACAAGGACCAGGGGTCACAAATGGAGATTAGATAAAGGGGCATTCAGAACAGAAAATAGGAGGCACTTTTTTACACAGAGAATTGAGGGTCTGTAACCAATTCCCCAGTAATGTTGTTGAAGCTGAAACCCTGGGATCCTTCAAGAAGCTGCTTGATGAGATTCTGGGATCAATAAGCTACTAACAACCAAACGAACAAGATGGGCTGAATGGAGTCCTCTCGTTTGTAGACATTCTTATGTTCTTATATGTGGTAAGTTAGAAATCAGCGTTTCGGCTGTGCAGATGTTTGATATGATGTGCTTGAATAAAACTTTTGAGTTGTATCTGATAGTTTGTCTTTCATTTTAATATTGACCGTCTAATGTCACCGTTTGTCAGGATGTGCGTGATAAAGTGCAGAAATGTCCACACCAAGTTCAGACAAAAGAAATGTGCTTTATTATTTTAAAATGCCGTCGGTCAAAATAATAAAGTCACCCCTGCTACCAACAATGGTATCAGGGGGAAAGAAAAAGACAACAGTCTCCAAACAAAAATACAATAATTAATCCGGCACAGCGGTGCCACCTGGATCCCTCCGTGCACGAAAAGCTGTGCTCTCAACACCAGGTTATGGTGTGGTGCTGTGCTGTGCTGTACCGTGCTGTGCAGTGGATAATGTCCTGGGTCATTTTGCTGGCTGTATAGCTGCAGCTCCCCTGTCAATCCTCTGCAACGAAAACAAAAACAAACATCAGTCAGCAATGTAAGGGTCATGCTCACGCAGCTGCACCCCTTTTGTGCTGCCAAACTCCACCCCATAATCAACCCCACGCCCCGCCTTATCCAATCGCTGCACGGTCCCCAGTTGATCAGAATGGATTTGTTTAGTAGCACTGCAGCCACGTACCCTCAAGATGTCGGACTTCCGGTTTTACTGCAACACAGAGTTCGGCCATCTTGGAGACGGCGTAGCACTGACCTTACCAAACGTCCTTCCTGGTCGGGAGGCAGACTTACAATTCAGATTCCCTCTCTCTCCTTCACAGCATCATAATGACTCACTCCACTGTGCCTGACATGCTTCTTGAATTACTTTATTCCAATGTGTTGTTATTAAGGTCGTCTGCTCCCGTTATCTTTTCTATTTCCTCCTTAATATAACTTCTTATGTGCTTATCCCACCTTGTAGTTGAAATCTTCTTAATTACTTTCAACCTGATCCAAGCTCTGTTACCAGTGTTTTTTTTATTTATTTGCGGTTTATCCTCGTCGCCATTTTCTATGTTGTATCTTGCAATCTCCCTCGTGGTGTCTAGGAGGAGGTGTCTAATTAAGCACGCTATACACATCTTAAGGTGAACTTGAATATTTATTAATGAACTTGCCCTGTTACAATAATCATCTACTTTCTGTGGCTAACTATCTAACTTAACCCTCACTTTGTCTAGTAAGGTAACATTAACAATGCCCGCTATATCACTTGCTCTCACTTAACTCAAACAGTCCATCTTCCTGTTGTCACTTTGAAATAATACCTCAATACTAAAAAATAAAATCTTCTACTTACATGCAGCTGTTCTTCAGTTCGGTACCTTGTACACAAAAACTGTTTATAAAACATTGAAATCAAAAAATGCCGGTGTAGGGCCAGAAAGTTGTACATCGTAAGAATGTGGTACACATACCAAAACGTGGTCAGAAAATGGTATGCTGTCAAAAAGTGTTACGTTTGTATTTCATGTCTTTTTTTTGACCAGTTATTATTTTTACAATTTGGAATGTCCAATTATATTTTTTCCCCTTAACCGCAGTGAGTCCCCACACAGCACAGACGTTCTGAGGGCGTATGAGCGTCCTCCGATCTTACAAGCCTAATGCCAGAATCGCTTTTACGCTGAGCAATGCAGAGCAGAGGTGGGCGGGCTACCGATCCCGGAGAACAGAGAGCAGCCCTGCTTCTTATCCACTCTGAATGTGCTGAGTGTCTGTCCAGTAGGGTTCATTGTTGCACAATGAGGAGAAGGAAGCCCTCCCGGTTTCCCATCCCCCACCCCGGAAGCGTCAGAGCCAATGTGACGCCCCCCTCGGGGTCCCCAGCAAAGTTCGGCCTCTTTGCACAGCCTGGACACGAACTGGCGCCATCCAAGCTGTGTGACATTTCATGTGTTTTAATGCATGTGCCAGTTTATGTACCAGTTTTTTTAATATATACACTGATGGATGTATAGCCTACAGTGCAATGTGAAGCAAGAAAGTATTGAATAGGCTACTGATGTATGCTTGCTTTAAATATATACGTTTCAGAACCATAAGTTGCTACAGACCTGAACAATGCAGAAAAACAATATGCAGATTTAAGGTGGTGGAATCAACATTATTTTCAAATTGTTACATGTGATTGTGTTCCCTTATTTAAACAGATGAATAGAATATATAATAATTGTATTATTACAATGAGGTGTATATGCATGCTGCCTGTGTGTACATTATACCAAGGACTCAGCATTGGATATGTTATGTTGTCCAGATACAATAGTGTCTATTCACTCTCTAGGAATGTTACCATGTAAAGGTAAGCAACGTTAATATGTACAGTTGACCCGTGGGTATAGTGGGTATATTTCCTGACTCCCCTCACATGATATTATGTCATAAACGTGACCGAGGCGAGTCATAGAAATCTGACACCAAATCAAATTACCCTCCTTAGTGACCTTTTCAGGATCCTTCACTTTATGAAGCCTAATCAACATGTTGACCGCCCGTTGAAATGCACTACAAAAACACAGATACAATATTTCCATTACACACACATAATATACACCATAAAGCCAAAGGCAGTATCAGTTGTGAGAATTATTGTAATTGTTCAGGAGTATAGTGCTAATATTGATGCATGAAATGCGTAACAAAAAAGGAAAAATATACAGAATATTAAAATGTTTGCACAACTACAGTATACCGTACTGCATCCCTATGATAAAAAACAAACAAACAAAAAACCCTGTGTGGACTCCACTTGGAGAATTGCTGGGAACTACATTACTACATCGGTTTGCAAGAAACAGGCTTAGGGAGTCTCCTCATCAGAATAAAAACAGCATGCCACGAATAGATCAAAGATCATTACCAGTATTTTAAATTTAAAATAAATACAAAACAGTCATATTTTCAGCAGATCTTTAGTTTGTTTTGATTTTCCCTGGATTTGACTCAGAGCACAATGCATTTGTAAAATGCAGTTATTTTTCAGTATACGTAAAATAAATAAACAATACAAATAAACATCTTTGTTGATACCATCCAAGATATGCGACAGTCAAGAAAGCATTTGCTATACTAAATTTAAATAGATAGATTGAGTGTATAGAACAGCGAGAAAGATGACTTCATGCACATTGACAGGCAACATTCAGGGTGTGTGTACAAGAACGGATATTTTCTTTCATCAAGCAGAAAAAAAGTGACATTCGGCACACTGATTTGGAACAGTGATTAATTTGAAAGATAACACTAGAGGTCCTTTACCGGAGATTAATGTCCTCGTATTTACCAATCAGATAAAGGAAATCTCTGATCCATTTTCTAATGTTAATTAGAGAATGTACTGAGTTTTAGAGTCCATGCACCTGCAACACCACAATGTCTAATGCTGGTGTGAACCAGAATGGTTTTGCTAGCTTCAGTGATGCAGCTGTGAAGCAAACAGAATAGTTATGTCTTTGTCATTCCTCAATGACAGAGTCATTGAGGAATGACATAACAAGGAAAGGGTTGTTGGAGTAAGTGCTCTAGAAAAACAGGGTTCTTTAGACTTGTGTGTTGGAAGAATGAAATAAGGACTGCAGCCTGTCTCGCGGGAATATAGGTCAATATTGCTTTACTCTGCATTTTGCATGCTGCCAGTAAAGTTTATTCAACTTAAATCTAGTTATATTTGAGCAAATACTTTGGGTCAGTCCACAAAATAACTTGCAACATGTAGATTTAGTATTTGTGTGCCATAAATTTGAACTAATCTCACTATGTGTGTTTAATCTTTAAAAGAGTATACAGTAACACAAAAGTATGTGCTACATATGGCTTATTTTTAACTTATTTTTTTATTTTGTGTCCAGCCCTTGCGGGCTCTATCGTTTTCTTGCTGCTGGTTTGTACATTATGATTACCTTTATGGGAATACTAAAAACTAAAAGAACATTGAAGGCACTATCCAAAACGTTTGTCTGCTGAACAAGTTTCTACCTTTTGGATGATATCACCTTGATCCTTTCCCAAAGTGAGAGAGACAAACACTGCAATACCTTGTTATTTCACACACACCTACACACCACTTTCTCTTAATTACTCCGTTCTAAACACTGAAGGGCTATTCAGAGAGTATATTAATTATGTGTGTAGAGGCACTTATTGGCACACTCATTGCCAGGGCAGAACCAATGGCAGTTCTGTATACAGCTACAGACAAAGGTTTAGGGTCACCTAGAATTTTAAGACTGAGACATAATTTAAAAAAAAAAAAAAAAAAAAAAAAAAAACACTACATGGACATCATTTTGATCTTTTATTTAACATCGTGTAATCAAAGAAACTACAAAATGATCTTGCAAAAGTCTACCAGAAGCCACGATAGTACAGTATTTCATGTTAGATTTAGAAAATGTTACATTTTTCAATTTATATCAGTTTTTTTGTATGGAATATGGAAAACTACAATGTGGTATGTAATTCAATGTTAACATAACATTATTCAGCAGGTTTCATTCGACTTTATGAAGCAGAATTAGTTTATTGTATAGGGTGATGTCAAATCTTTGGCCATAGCTGTAGGTGTGTATGGTGATGACACATCTTATTGACACTATATGGGTGGGGTGGACAGGCCTACTGGGCCCCCTTTTCCAGCATAGACTAATATTGTATATTTGCATATAACTATTAACTGACTTGTTTTGCTTTAAGTGTTCCAGTTTTAATTCCAGATTGTGTATTTATGATGCTTAATATTCACATCTCTGAATGGGACTCAGTTGTTTGAATGTGTGCAGAGGCTGTCAATCAATCAATGAATCATTCATTCAAAGCCATCCAGCCTATAAAATGAGGAAAGGTAAGCATTCTGTCTTTGTTCTCCTGTCGCCCCCCCACCTCCCCTCCTGTTCCTTTCCAAAGAATGTCTCCTCTTTTGGGGGCCTGTTTTTTTACTACCACTGTCGCGTCTCTGAGGGTGATATCCTGTTGGGACAGGAGGGGGGCCCCTGGGCCAAACTTAAGTCTAATCACATGACCCATTCCTAGCCACAGCCATGTCTCTTGAATATAGAGTAAGATTTCCTGACTCTTTCACTTGGTATATTGCTGTGAAATGGAATATTCTGCTGAGCTGCTTAGCAATGACATTTCTTCATTGAGATGGGAATGGAGACTGAACACCTCTCTCACCCCGAGAGAGAGAGAGCGCAAGCTCCAGCACAGAGCTGAATCACACATTTAATACAAAAGCCAGACCAGCCCGTTTCTACCAGAGGCTTTGACTAGAGATCTCGGCAAGAGCAGGGTGTTATACTAAAATATGATAATATATAATGCCATGTAACATAATGGGATGTGCTTTAAGCACACCAGATTCCAGGGGAAAGCTTCCTCAACATGCTTCTGTGCTTTCACCTGATAGCAAAGGTGTGCTCTGCAGTCACACTGACAGGTTTGAGTTTTATATGTCTGATTTGTTGCCATACTTGGGGTATTAGAGATATGATTCTGTGCTCAACATTCATGTCCTTTCTGGAGATGTACTTTGCTGAGGAAGAAAGGCTCAGGGTTTCTACAGGCTAACAGGAACAGAATATAAATGTGACAACTCTTTAGTGAAACGTAATTGGTTTAGCATTTACTAGCTGAATTATGTTAGATGCTGTTCTGATATAAAAGTGAATGGAAACACTGTGATGCATGGCTATTTCTCAATTATTAATGCCTCAGATTAAGACAAGCACCTTGAAAATGGGTGATTTGTTTAGTCTTAGTTTAGTCAACAGGGAGATGCAGATTTTTATACATAGTGACGTACATGTCATGAGAATCCACTTGCATTATAACATAATCAGTCAAGTGAGGGTTACCATTGACACAATATGTGCTTTATTAGTAGTGAGCATTTGTAAAATATTGATCAAAACCAAAACTAGACTTTAACCCCCAAGATGATGAGGGTTAACGTGATCGTAGCTGATAAAACAAATCACATTGATCTTCCCGGTTTTGCACTTCTATTAGCTACAGAGATCTGAAATGTGCAATTTAAACATGTTACAGGAAGCATGCTTTTAAAACATGATATCTGGTACATTAGGTTAAAGATTAAAGAAAGTGTCCATGTCTTGCTCTCAGGAAAATAGTTCAAACCAATCCCTGATTGTACCAACACATGAATGTGCTGCTGAATAAAACACATTTTGGCTGCCTATTTCTTGTATGAAAATAGATATTTTTCTCTGTACTGATGTGTTCAATCAATTTGTTGGGAACAAAAACATAAAAATGGAATTCAAGCAATTGGAAATTCCATGGCAGCAGCCAACAGTTTCCACAAAGTGCCTCTCCACAATGCAATCAGCAATCAGACTGCCTACATGATAGCACAAAAACACAACAGGCAAGCTGCTAAAATAGGAACATGACAGCCATTTACCCACTAATATGAACAAGTGCAATAAGGAGCCCACCACAGATACAGACATGACAACCAGCATCAAATAATTACAACGATGAACAAGTGCAATAAAGAGCTCACCACAGATACAGACATGACAACCAGCATCAAATAATTACAACTATGAACAAGTGCAATAAGGAGCCCACCACAGATACAGACATGACAACCAGCATCAAATAATTACAACTATGAACAAGTGCAATAAAGAGCTCACCACAGATACAGACATGACAACCACCATCAAATAATTACAACTATGAACAAGTGCAATAAAGAGCTCACCACAGATACAGACATGACAACCAGCATCAAATAATTACAATGATGAACAAGTGCAATAAAGAGCCCACGAGATACAGACATGACAACCAGCATCAAATAATTACAACTAAGAACAAGTGCAATAAAGAGCTCACCACAGATACAGACATGACAACCAGCATCAAATAATTACAACGATGAACAAGTGCAATAAAGAGCCCACGAGATACAGACATGACAACCAGCATCAAATAATTACAACTATGAACAAGTCCAATAAAGAGCTCACGAGATACAGACATGACAACCAGCATCACATAATTACAACTACGAACAAGTGCAATAAGGAGCTCTCCACAGATACAGACATGACAACCAGCATCAAATAATTACAACTACGAACAAGTGCAATAAAGAGCTCACCACAGATACAGACATGACAACCAGCATCAAATAATTACAACTACGAACAAGTGCAATAAGGAGCTCACCACAGATACAGACATGACAACCAGCTTCAAATAATTACAACGATGAACAAGTGCAATAAAGAGCCCACGAGATACAGACATGACAACCAGCATCAAATAATTACAACTATGAACAAGTGCAATAAGGAGCTCACCACAGATACAGACATGACAACCAGCATCAAATAATTACAACTATGAACAAGTGCAATAAAGAGCTCACCACAGATACAGACATGACAACCAGCATCAAATAATTACAACTATGAACAAGTGCAATAAAGAGCTCACCACAGATACAGACATGACAACCAGCATCAAATAATTACAACTATGAACAAGTGCAATAAAGAGCTCACCACAGATACAGACATGACAACCAGCATCAAATAATTACAACGATGAACAAGTGCAATAAAGAGCTCACCACAGATACAGACATGACAACCAGCATCAAATAATTACAACTACGAACAAGTGCAATAAAGAGCTCACCACAGATACAGACATGACAACCAGCATCAAATAATGAGCATCTGGGGCAGTGGCATAACTTTGCTTTCAAAAGTGTAGGGGGAGGGGCAGTTTCTGTAGCTGGGGCCTGCATGAAGATTATTCTACCTGAAATAATAAAATATGTTACAAACAAGTATAACAATGTAGATCCAAAGACATTCCCGCGGCAATCATTCAAAACAATACATTATTGGCACAATGTTGTCCTGAGTGATGAGCAGGGATCCTAGGAATCTGTTTGCTGCGGAAAAACACAGATTTGTTATGTCGTCGGAGAATTCTTAGTTTTACTCTTAAGGCTTTTGTTTGTTTCTTTGATAACCAAATCAATACACTTCTCATACATAATCATCAACACAGGCAATTGTGCTTTAAATTTATGGAAACATACTTTTTCAATAAGAGTGAGGCACACTGTCAGTGTCACATTCATGCTGAAACGTAGCTGCAGTTTACTTCACTATCCAGTGCGTTGTTACTACTGAACAAGCTGTTTAAAGATACAAAAAACAATAAAAAAAAATCACCCCTAAAGATCGGGTCAATGAGTTTGGCAATATCCATCCAGATGACAAAGACTAACTTGGAGATAAACTAATTGATACTAATAAGTAAAACGGTAAGTTAGTTTATATTATTGATTGATGGCACTGGTGAGCGTGTAACTTCCTTAGAATTTGAAAGTGTATCTTTCGGAAAACTAGGATCCCTGGTGATGAGTGTGGCAAATAGCTATATTATTCAGTTAGTTCTCAAAATATGCAGATGTAGCTTGAACCTCAAACTGCAGTGTCTCGATGATAATGTAAATAACACCAAGCTCCGGACAATGAGTTTCCAACTTCAAATGTGGAGCCTGATCCAGATCCGTATAGTAAAACACCATCTCATGATCCGGCTCCAGTGATCCTGGATCCCATCCCAGTTTTCTTCCCATTGACTTCTATACTGACTAGTGACTATACCATAGGCGTAATTTACAAGGGAGACACAGGGGGCATGTTCCCCTCACTTTTCAATGATGGGGCAATGTCCCACTCACACTGCAGGAGTACTAACACTTTTATTTCACAATAATGTATTGGTATAATCACTAGTCAGAATAGAAAACTGGGATTGGATCCGGGATCACTGGAGCCGGATCATGAGAAGGTGTTTTACGACGAGGATCTGGATCAGGCTCCACTGATCCGTAATGCTGATCCGATCCTGGAGCTGCACACACCTTAACTAGGGAAACTAACCAATGAGAAGTGAACATAGGTGGCACGTAGTTTAAAGATCCCGGCCGACACATTGGTATACAGCCTGAGATCACAGTAATGTTGGGAAAGGGGCATAGATAGAGCAGGATGCACTATGCTGCTGTATCCAACACACAGGAAAATGGTTTAAGTTTGTAAAACAGCAAAACTACCTGTGTGCCTTGTGCAAATAAATATAGACATCAATACAATCGATTACCAAGAGCTTTTTACACCATTATTAATTCAAATTAATCACAATATATTACTGATTCTAAATTATTTTCCGTGTTTATCGTGCAGACGATCGAATCTCTATTTATCAATGTTCCAAAAACTCACTCTAGTAAATAAACAATTAGCAGAATAAACATGATTGTATTCATCACAGTAAAGCTGAGTTCTTATCTGTAAACAGGAACACGTTTAAAGTTTGAAACTCATTGTCTGGGGCTTGCTGTTATTTACATTATCGAGGTTCAAGCTACATCTGCATCTTTTAAGTGGATGGAAGCTGAAAATACTTTTTAAAAACACCCTTTTCTTTTATCAATACACTACTAGTATCATTGTGTTAGCAAAACTGTATTTATCTTAAGTATTTAAATTGCAGGGAAACCTCAACGTTTCTAGAACTATATTTCAAGGGCAATTCTCATCCCTCTCATTAAATCTGCATTATGCCAGTTAAGCCACTGGATTATACCAATAAATTATCGTGAAGTAAAAGTTTTAGTACTCCTGCAATGTCAGGGGGACATTTCCCCATTATTGAAAAAAGTGCCCCATGTAAATGACACCAATGATCTGGGGTCACTCCTAGGCAGAGGTTGCGTTTACGCAGAGTTCTGCATTATATACGCAGAACATTTTTATAAAAACACAAAAAAATAACAGCAGTATGTTTCGAAAACGCAGATGTAAAAGCCCACAGATCCTCTTTTCAGATATAGCTTGACGCTAACCCATGCAGAGCCTTAAAAGTCAGCAATAGGATTTTAAATTTTACTCTGAACTCCACTCGGAGCCAATGCAGCGTGGCAAAGACTGGAGTGGTATGGTTATAATTAAAATTCTAGCTGCTGAATTTTGGACATATTGTAATTTAAGAAAGTTTTTTTGAGACACCAGCAAGCAAAGCATTACAATAGTCTATACGAGAAAAAACAAAGGCATGAATCAGCTTTTCTGCATCTGCCTGTGTAAGACAGGAGCGAATATGTGCAATATTACATAGATGGTAAAAAGAAACTTTAGTAATATTATGAATATGCTCATCAAATATTCATATGTTCTAATGAAATACACTTGTTCGAGTGACTTTATTTTTTAATGCATGTATTTTTTATAAATGCAGAAATTACAATACAAACGAGGGACAAAGTGGGAAGGAACATGTGAACAAAGCAAGCTTAACTTTACGCTTGCTTTGCAATATGCAGGCATGTCTTATTAGTGTTTGCCTTCTAATTGTTTGTATAAAGTTATTGAAGGTTCTTATAGTCAATAAGCTTTATTGACAAACCAGGAAGTGAGTTGGGTTGAGAGGTTGGTAAACAATGTGTACAACGTGTGAAATGCAGTAATACAACTGTAACATTGGAATCTGTCTGCATCCAGCTAAACTATTGATATGAGTTATTTTTTCACCACAGTCCAACCCCAACATTACAGTGTGATAGATACGTGGGCGGTATATGGGTGTAAAACTAAATACAGTCAGCACTCACATAACCAACCCTATGCAATTTAGACTTCAGTGACAGTTAAACGAGGGTGACATATATCTGATTATTTCATTTTCTTCCAACCCTTGTCTGTTTTTTCAGGGAACACAAAAAAGATACAATGTCAAAAATACATAGCTGAAAGGACTGTGTTTTAAAATAAGTAGGCTTCCATTTAGATGCACTGTAGTTGGTTTAGTTGGTAAGGTACTATATTTTCAACAGAAGTAGTATTTTAATTCAGAACAATATGATTCTGAAAATGTCACTTACCAAAAGAGACGACACGTGGACTGTAATACAGTAGGTATTGTAGCAGTCTGTGAATTTCCCCAATAACGACCCAACAAAAAATCTAAATGTTACCCATGCACAGAACTGTGTAAAACGTAAAAGGCAATGTAATTTAGCACAAAAAACAAAACAAAAACAAAAACAAAAAAACACAGGTTCCAGAATTAAAATAGTATCCAAAGTCAGTATTCAAAATTGCGAAGTATAGTGCTTATAGTGCGATACGGCCCTAATGTCACAGTTCACTTGCAAATGAAAATGCACAAAAGCAACTGAAGAGCACAGATAAAAATACATCACAGTATCTAAAACTGTTTAATGATTAACTGTTTTACATTACCGTAGCTTCTCTAGTTTGCTTTGTTTTTGCTGCATTTTCGTCATATGAAATTGGAGGAAGCGCTGTGTAAATGTTAACCTATAGGTGGGGTTCAGGGGGAGGAGCTAGGCACCAACAACCTATCATCTGCTGTCATCAATTAAATCTACCTTATTTAAACATTAGTCACCTCTACCTATCTGTCTTGTGTTTTTTCGTTTCCTCCTCCTCCTCTAGCATCTCAACCGCCTTTGCATCGGTCTCCTCTGGGGGGTTAGTGATTCCACTTTCTCCAACCCTTTGTTAAGCTCCGCTTCATTTACCTCATAGAGGAGGGTTCTCCATGAGTCAGAGGGGACCCCCGGCCAAACCCTTCCATCTGCATGTATGTTTCTTTTGGGATTCTTCTTTCAGGTCTGATGCCTCTATGTGAGGGTCCCCAAGTGGTGGCATCCCTCGTGTTTGTCGGGTCTCCTCAAAGACGGTGGCCCCTCTCCTGTTTGTCGGGTCTCCTCAGCCACGGAACCCCCCTTCTATTATGTTGGGCTTCGAAGAGGCGGAACACTACGCATTACATGTTTTAACAGATACTAACTTTATGTTTTCTTTCCGGTTCGCGAGCCTCTTCGTATGTCGGGTAACCTCGGAGACGGTGCCCCTCTCGTATGTCGGGTCACCTCAAAGACGGTGGCCCCCCTCCTGTTTATCGTGTCTATCGATCAAGTAAATGTTGGGCCTTGAAGAGGCGGAGCCCCTCTCTCCTTGTGTATATGTTCACTAACTCTATCAATAAACACTACCAGGTGGCATAGCTCCGCCCCGTGAACTGCACAATAAAGACATGTATCAGAAAACTGGTGATGGAGTCGGAAATTGCGTGTGACAGTCTTAGACATGTTGCTTTTTTCTACTCTGATGCATTATAAGCATCAACAATTTACTCAAAGCCTCCAGTAGTGTTTTCTACTATTATAACAACCTTGACTTGCATAAAGAAGGAAAAACATTGAGTGAAATAGCTTGCATCACTTGATTTTCAAGGTGTGGTATCTGAAGCATAATCAGCAAATACAGAGAAACATCATCTGTAATTGACAAACCCAGGACTGGAAGACTCAAAAAGCTGTCTAACAAGGATGAGCAATACTTGAAGATAATATCCTTAAGGAATAAAAAGAAGACAAGCGTTGAATTTACAACAGAACTGGCAGAAGGCACCGGTGTTGTTGTCCATCCATCAACAGTCCAAAGCACCTGTGACCATTGTTCCAATTTCTGTGTTCTTGTGCATATTTTAGCCTTTTAGTCTTGTTCCCCTTTCTTGACAGAGGTATTCTTACTGCAACACATCCTTTAAGTCTTGATTTCAAGAGTGACCTTCATTCTGTTGATTTGATGGACAACGACACCTGTTCCTTCTGCCAGTTCTGTTGTCAATTTAACAAAATTGCAACAAAACTTGATCAAAAGAATTGTATTTTATTTTAAACACGTTTTGTTGTGTGTCACAGTGAGGATCGAAAACGCATGATGTACACCAAAACAACAAAACACGTATATTACCAAAATTAACACCATTTGCTTAAGACTTGCAATATTCACGTGCATTCACTGCATGTGCAACATGCCGAGATGTGGCTATAAAAGTGGAGGGTTCACAGCTTGCATGTCTTATTGGTGTTCACTGTAGACACATTTGAAGTTATGCCTAGACTCACTGAGGCTCAACGTTATAATGCTATTGGCGAATCTCAGTCCACCATGGCACGGCGTCTGAATGTTTCCCAGATCACTATAGGACGACTTTGGCACTGATATCAGCAATGTGGAACAACACTTAACCCCTCAAGATCCGGTAGACCACGTGTGACAACAGCAGCCCAGGACAGATTTATACATCTACGTCATTTACGTGACAGGTTCACCACTGCAACATCTGCAGTACCAGGAATGCCAAGAATTTCCGACCAGACTGTCAGAAACCGCCTACGGGAGGCAGGTATCTGTTCAGTGATGAATGCAGATTTCTGCTTCGATGTGCAGATGGAAGAGCCCGGGTATACAGGCGACATCATGAATGTTTTGCGGCCAACTGTGTGTGACAGGTTGACAGATTTGGTGGTGGGAGTGTCATGGTGTGGGCGGCAATCTCAGACAGTGGCAGAACCAACCTTGTTCATGTTCAAGGCAACCTGACAGCTCAGCGCTATTGTCATGAGATCATACGGCCTAATGTTATCCCATTCATGAACCATCGTAACGTCATTTTCCTGCATGACAATGCACGACTGCACACAGCCGGGCCCCCACAGCTTTCCTCACTCAGAACAATGTTCAAGTACTTCCCTGGCCGTCTTGATCACCAGATCTGAACCCCATTGAGCATTTATAGGACGAGCTTAATCAACGTGTGTGCCGACGTCACCCCGAGCCACAGACCTTACAAGGACTTTTTCAGTCACTTGAGTAAGAGTGGGTTGCCATTCCCCGACATGTTATCCAGGCTCTGATTCGATCCATGGGCAGGAGACGTCAGGCCATCATCGATGCCAATGGTGGGCATACCCGTTACTGATTTCTGTTGACCTTGAACTTTGTTTGACCTCAAAACACCTATGCGTTTCCTTTTTTGAAGAGTATACATGTAATTTGACAGTTGATCACAGTAAAAGCATAGCAAAGTGTACTAAAGCATTGTGAAAGTGTGATACGTAAGCATTATAAAAAAATAAAAAAAAATATGGCAAAGCATGTTAAAAACCATGGTAAATGCATTGCATAAACATGGGATAAACCAGGGAAAACTGCAAAATTACCAAACAAATTTACTGTGGTCAACTTTTCTAAGGCACATAGTCATAAACAATCATTCATTCTGTTCTGGACAGGTAATTACCATGCTGTACAGTAAGTGTTCTGTGGTAACCATATACAGTCTCGGGAGCTCTTTGGTGTCAGTCCAGCAAGCTCAGTGATTCGTGCTCCTTATGAGGAATGATGACATCACAGCCTGCAATTAGTGCCAAATTAGCGTTTGTGTCTAATACCAGTTTAAGTTATTAGAGCTTCTCAAATTCACACATTTTATAAATCAACAAGACCTTTTTTAAATGTTATTGCTATCTATTAAATATATTGTTAGTGGAAGAATACCATCTTGGTTGTATGACGTCAATGCTCCACATATGCTGATACCCAGTTCTATTCTGTCCTGTATATTTGGCACTAGTGATTTTGCATTGCGCTGATTGAAATGCAGATGCGCATGTATTTAGGTATATGCTGGTAATACTGAAACCAGACACGCGGCTGTACAGAACCTCACTTGAAAAGGTCTGGCTTGAATCACTTCACAGATTCATTATATCAGTTTAAATGGGAGAACTGTATTGCTAAACTTTCTGGTGAACTTTGGGTGGCAGAAATACTTTTTAATGACCCGTCCATTTCAGATTATAAATCGTGCATGAAAAATGACTGTTAAGCATGACCTGGTGTATAAATGTTGTGCGCTCGTAGAACATACGGCACAGTTCTCAAGTTCAAAACAACACTTTTTTATGTTTAATAGAAGTTCACTAATACAATGTTTGCTTTTTTTGATTTATAATAAAAGTTAGTTGGCTCAGCTTCACTTCATGGACCTCTCACCCAAACCGCACAAGATGACCTAATTTATAATAATAATAAGAAACACTCTCCACATGATGTATGAACTTATAGCATTGAATTCACACCGAGTAATCGGTCCTCAAGTCAGGGAATTAGTTTATTAGAATATGAGTATATTAGTAAAACATGACCTAGTAAAGAATTAACCAACCTTGTGACTTAACCGATCCTGAAATAACAAGAGAGTACTTTATTTTATTTGAAGTATACTTTACTAGAAACATGGATTTTGTAATTATTTCCATCTGGGATACACTTGTAAACAAGATGTGACATCTCAATTTGGTTATCACAGCGAATGCAATTTTATAGAACTACAATACAACACATTTGACAATATCCTGCAGCTAGTGACAGCACTACAAGATAAATAAAAAATGTTTCAGTTAATCTACTTTACAGAAAGTATTAGCGTTGTTCTGGGAATTAAAAGAGCAATGCATGATTTCCATTACATGAGAGTAGATGTTAAAACGTCATGCTGATTTGAACTCGGCTCTCACCAAGAGAAGCACCAACTAAGACGTAGCTTTACAGTAAACTAATGAGATCCATCTGCATCTCCGTCCACCATTCTTTTATAAATGGAAGACAAAATATTAAAGATTAAATACTTGTTGTCAGCTCAGCTGGTCAGAAACGACTCATAAACCAAAAGTAGCAAAACCTATAATTAACAGGTTTTATGGTTTTCGAATACAGAACCCAAATCAAATGCATACTCTAAAATGTGAGCCCCTGAAAAATAAACATTGAAAAGGAGCAACCCTAATTATGAAAAACATCAGCTTGATTAATTAAAACGACCTGGATCACACAACACGGCCTATCCCATTGACAGTGGTTAACCACTTTTTACACTGCTTTACTACACTTTGCTATGCTTGTATCATGGTATACCGCAGTAAACTTATAATAACCAAGGTCATAGAATCATGGCAAATTACTTGTGTCGTTAAACAAATAGTTACAAAAACGTGGGATACAATTAGAACAGGAGTGTGGAGACTTTGAAAAGGACCTTGGAGTTATAGTGGAATCCCCTTTTGAAAATGTAATTAAAATGGAAATGGCTTGACAGGTTATATATTGACAAAACTAAATACATAAAACCGAGCAACATGCTCATGGCAGGTGAAAACCTAGATGTCAAGATCATTAATAAGCAAGCTGTCTGTATTGGGTAAAACGGGTAGTAAACGTCATTTTTATCTGTGTGCTGCATTTATGTGTATGTGCCTCAATGCTTGAGGAGGGCCGTGTATCATTCCCAGACCTCAACAATGCTCTGCAGTACTGAACGAGTTCAGCTGTAAACAATTGTGAGGATGACTGGCTCGTGCCTTTAGGACAGAAGAGCATAACACATGAGGTTGCCGAGAGGCTGTTCGGATAACAGAGGTCAGCTGGATAATAGAGATCAACTGGATTAGAATAATAAAGATTTTACTGTACGTGGAGATGCTCTAAAACCACCGGCCACCTGTTCACTAGATTTCAAAGGCTTACTCACAGAGCCACACAGCCTTCTAATATACTTTAAGTTCAGCAGTTCAAAATATGCAAAGCTCTTCCAAGATCCCCCACATCAAAGGTGCTCCGGCTCAATCGGCCAGTTCTACAGACGATGCAAAAATAGAATCTACATCTGAGATCTACATAGGGATGAACAAAGCCCCGAAGCTGTGTTTACTCAGATGCACACTTTGCTTAGCTTTGAGCCCTTTTATTGCTAAAAACAAATTGTAATGACGGTTAATTCAAATTCCTGAGGCATGCATTATAGTGATGTATTTATGCAAGGCAAATGAAGCATATTTATTGCGTGAGCTCCAGGAAAATTTTAATGTCAAGATTTTAATAAGTTTACAGACAGAGAAAATACTGGTTATTTAAGAAGTGTGTAAACTAAAATAAAGCTATTTTAATATTGTGTTGCAATGGCAATTTTCAAGCCTGTTTTGGATGTTTTGCATGCCCAGCTTTCTAAGCTTGATGACATGTTGACAATTTAATTCTTTTGTGTAAATGTACTTGAAATACTTGCCATGCTACTTGTAATTGTCAGTAATGTGTGCACTCTTTGATAAGCTGACACTGGCCAACCAAGAACCTACTATTACAGATGTGATGTTATGGAAATTCTGGGGGAGAGGCAGCTTTTATATAAATGAGAATACAGTTAAGTGAATCCATTTATACAAAACCATGAGCTACATTTTCCAAGGCCAAGTAAAATAATATTTGTACTTCCAATTACTCTAACCCAACCCACTCTACTCTAGAATAATCCACCATTCTTTTCGACTGTTGCAAGTAGGTGAAAACTACTCTACACATGCAGTCTGTAAAATAAATATGCATTTTGTATTTCAATATCTTTTGTTATGTTAACCTATTACGTATGGTTCAGGGGCGGGAGCTAGGCTCCTCCCTATCCTTTGATCTCCTATTCTCAATCAAATCTACTTTCTAATTAAACCATTAGTCATACTGTATACTTCCATCTTGTGTTTTTCATTGATTGTATGACACCAGCCACTCTCTCTCTGTCCTAAAGCTGCTGTAGCATCAACTTCCAGATCCATAGTCTGCATCACTCCTCCCCGTTTCTCTAACATAATCTCGATCCCTAACTCCATCCATTCTTCAGCCTCACCTGAGCAATCTACAAGGGAAGACACATTTGGTCGAAGAATCAGATACACAGAAGGAAGGCAAATCTGTAAAAAATCTGTAAAACATCCATATGTGCAGTTTCTGCAAGGACGCCCATTCTAAAGCCATCTGCCCAGTACCTCCAAAGTGACTTAAAGTCTCCACTCCAATAAATATTGACATTTTAAAACAAAAACTTCTGAATCATCCACACAGGATCTTCGTTAATTATTTAATCGATGGACTAGAGAACGTTTTTTCAACCGGACTCAGTCAAATCCCTCCCTCCTCCTTCCAAAGCAAAAACCTCCATTCTGCTATTCAAGAGCCAAAGGCAGTCTCTTATTCAAAAAGAGATTAAAAAATGATTTATGGTCGAACCGTTTACAGCTCCTCCATTTCCAATATTCAGGATTAATCCCATAGGCATCGCCACTCTGAAAATGTCAGGAAAAAAAAAGCTCTCATCATTGACTTGTCAGCACCATGGGGATCAAGCACCAGTCGTATTGTAGCAATGGCTTTCTGCATGAGGTATTAATTATGTTATTAATTATAAGTTTTACATTATTTGTATGTCTTTTGTAGTTAACTTGTTTTTAATAATTATGTTTAAATTATGTGTGAATGTGTTTTTATAGTCATTAATGCAGTATTGTCCAAGTTTAGAATTCTCTCATTACATATGGCTGACCCGGGGACGGGGGGAAGGTACATTAAAAGACAAAATGGATGCACCATGCCGCATTACACGTGGCTGACCCTGAGACGGGGGGAGGTATTTTAAAAGACAAGATGGATGCACCCTGCTGAATGTAGCACGCGACGGCCCATAAGGTCAGAGAGCACCACCCCCTTTCCCACAGAGGAAGTATGTGGCAGGCTCGCCGTGTGTAATAAGAGATTGACTACCTCGATTACTGGACAGAAACCAGTCGGGTTTTGTCAGTCTTTTCATGTCTTTCGAATTGACTCCATGGATATCCGTGCTTTCTGATACAAACATATCATGCACTGTGCTGTACTGAGGCCTTGTCAATTTGAATCTTGTGCTTATTTGATTGTATTGGGGGGATACCTTTCTTCTATATACAGTGTTTTTGAATCAAAAACCATTTGTCAGCTTAATTTTTTCACTACAATATCAACTCACTCATTCCTCACAATCAATTTTCTCTACAGTACATTACCATATCGGATGCAGTTCATTCAAATAAATTGTCAGGTTGCGGCTCCTGGTTAGCAAAAGCAGATATATCAGATGCATTTAAAGTAATGCCAATCCATCCTTCTCTTCACCACCTGTTCAGGATATGCTGGGAAAATAAATTCTATTTTCCTACTCAGTTAACTTTTGGCTGCTGCAGCAGCCCAAAAATATTCGATACTCAAAGAGGTTTTATGCTGGATACTTCTCAGTTCATATCATGTTCCATTTTTGCTCCACCTACTTGATGATTTTCTCTTGATCTCTCTGTGAACAGGTGGCTTTGTGGCAATGCCAGACCAGGAAGAAATGGAATTTGCGGGGTGAAGGATTTAATCACAAAATCAAAAATAACAAAGAAAATATATACAACAAAAACAAAACAGCACGAGGGCCAAAAGAACACAAAATACCTAATAGATAGCAGTTTGTTTCTCTCCATTTCTGCAACACTTCCTTACTCTCCAACTCTGTCTTCCCTAATGGAGCACTAGCTCTCCTTTTTATGGGATGGCTGGAGCCTAATTAATCAATAATTAGCGATTATCTAATTAAGGCCCCAGCCACATCTCACATGTTTTTTGGCAGTTTTTTTTCATCAGAAGCCAGGAAAGATGCTAAAATGTGGTCTGCTCTCATACAGCATTGAGACTGCCTGTCTATGTTCTATGATGATTTCATTTCAGCACCTCACGACCTGGCTTTATTTACGGATGCTTCATTCATGGGATTCTTTTAACCCTTTGCAGTCCATTTATTCAGCGCCTGTCAGGCACGTCAGGTCTAATTTATTTTCACAAAAGCTGTTTATTTTACACGTGCTGTTTAAAAGTAATTTTATTCACAGTGAAACAGGTTTAAAAGGCACTGCATATCAAAAGGACACCAGTACTGCATCTCCAGCCCTGCCCCACTCATTGTTCGCTGTATTTTACAACATATCTCTTCATAGTCATGCATACTGATAGATCATCTCCTGATCACTCGATTCATCACCAAACTCCTCAATAATGCTATCCAAGTCATTATTTTATTATTATAACATCTGAAAAAGCTTGGCAAATGTCCGCGATTTTCTTTGTGCGCTGGATACGGAAGCAGTTATCTTATTTGTTTATGTCCGTGTTATGTCTGTGGTGAAGGGACTATGCGTATTGCTCAGATCCGCCTCCGTTTTTTTTTCCGGCTTCTCGCAGCTTCTATCGGCCTCTCTCAGCCATTGAAAGCTTTTCTCGGCTTTTTCCGGAGAAAAAACGACTAAGGACCTGTGTATGACACCATCGGACTGGAAAGGAAAAATTGTAATGTCGGACCTGGCCCATCATAGGACCGCAAAGGGTTAAACAATCAATGGTTTTGTAGTGCATGGCCACTGGAAATCGAAAACCACTGCATCTAAAATCCACAGCTTGTCTAAATGTACCCAATAGGCGCGACAGCACATCTATGGGGTCATCTTTGGTCAAATAAATCAATACTTTTCTTTTGCGATAACAAATTTATTATCAATAAAGGCCGTTCCAGTTCACCTCTTATTATGCAATTACTGCAGCGGTTAATATGGATTTCAGAGTCAAGTAATTTTCTAATCCAAGCCCGCCATCTACCGGGCATTTATAATAATGCAGCTGATGCACTTTCTCGTTTACAGATTTCCAGATTTCATAGTCTGGTCCCTACAGCTCTGCCAACTCCAGCAGTGACACCCCAGTTCAAACAGCTAATTTTCAACTGAACCCAACTATCAGTGGACTACTCAATACAGTGCAAGCATACATGATACACTTGACTTGTAGTTTTTGCTCCTTGTGGAAATGTGTTGTGTAGCTCTTAGTAAAAGGCAGCTGAAAACTGTGGCTCAGTTGAGGCAGGTGCACTACTGAACTAATTCTTAAAACTTCGGGCAGAGAGGATACAAATTACAACAAATCTAAATTATAGTTCCAAAACACCAAGGCCCATATTCATAAAACTTACTGTCTCCTTTATCGTGCCAGTAATAGTGTTTAACATGACAGTATTTCATCAGGTGATGCATAAACACCATTTACCATCAAAAAACATCATTGATCGTGACGTTAGAACAACATGCCCTTAGAGACTGATTCGCCTGATTCATAAGTATGTATTCTGCTGCTAATTGACCCTTACCAGCATCATAATTAACACGTGCCTCAGACCAGGCGAAGAATGAGATGCGTCTTAACGGTATAATTTGCTGCCATAATTTCTGAATTTAGGAGCATGTATTTAAGCCAATAGTAACAATAAAAAACTATGTTTAATTATCCAATAATTACATAATTGAAGTGTTCAGACCTGTCAGCTCTCCCTTATTTGCCGGGACTCTCCCGTTTTTGGACACCTCTCCTGGACAACTCCCGGGACAGATTTTCTCCAGTATTGATTGAGAGGATTGGCATCAGGAATGCATCCCACGTACCAGTAGGACCAGTGATGGCGCCCCCTAAAGCGAGGTTGCATAAAATGATGGCAGAGGATGACCCGGAGGGATACCTGGTCGCTTTCGAGCAGTTGGATACCACCGCGTTATGGCCTTGGGAATACTGGGCTAGCCATCTGGGCCCCTGTTTAATTGGGGAGGCCCAAGCAGCCCACCAGGCCATGACCGATGAGGCCAGCCAATATGACCCTGTCAAGCAGGCCATCCTCGGGCGACTCAACATCACTGGGGAAACACATTGGGTGCACTTCAGGGAGTACCAGCAGACACCAGAGACCCGCCCCAGTGTGGTAGCCCAGTGTGTGCGAACACATGGTGGGAAGAGCACAAAGGGGTGCGAAGAGCACAAAGGCTTGTCCAAAATGTAATGCAGCATGTGCTCCTACTCTGTGATCGCCTGGATTTGGTCGGTCGTTTGGCCCAGGACAATCTCAGATCGGCTCAGTACCGGCAGCAGCAGCATTACAACAAAAATGCACGTATTCTGACCTTTCGACCAGGAGACAAAGTAATGCTGCTTCTTCCCACATCAGAATCCAAACTGTATGCAAAATGGCAGGGGCCATATGAGGTGATTTGGGCTATACGGAAAATTAATCGACAGCCAGATCACCGCAATGAGAGGGAAATTTACCATGTTAATTTATTGAAGCCCTGGCAGGCAAGGGAGGCCTTATTTATAGCCCCAGGCGAGGTAGAGGATGATTTTGGACCCTGTGTAGAGTCCCCTAACACTCAGAGCATTCCGATGGGGGAACAGTTACTTCCAGATCAGCAAAGAGATCTGCGTAAGTTAATTGAGAAGTTCAGGGATGTTTTTTCTGACTTGCCCAGTTGGACTAACCTTGTTGAATATGAGATTATCACTCTCCCAGGTACCATGGTTCGAGAAAAATCTTACAAGATCCCAGAAAGTCGATGAAGTGGCGTTCTGAAAGAGGTACGGGCGATGTTCGAACTTGGGGTGATTGAGCCTTCCAGGAGTGAGTGGTGCAGTCCGATTGTGATAGTCGCCAAAAAGGATGACACCAACCACTTCTGAGTTGATTTCTGTAAGGTAAACGCTATTGCCAAGTTCGATGCCTACCCCATGCCTCGGGTCGACAAGCTTCTCGACAGACGGCAAAGTTCATCTCGACCTTGGACCTGACGAAGGGATACTGGCAGATCCTGTTAACCCACAGTTCGTGAGTGTTAAGTGTTTTGTTTGTTTGTCATTCTAACTGTTTGTCATTTGTCTTTGTCAACACTAACCAGGAGCTGTCACTACAAGCCAGCACCAAACCCGGATTACACTATACCATTGTTTCACAAACTGTTGTCTTGCACAACCCCTTCACAAAGAGCACTCACTGTCGGGAGAAGTGATAGTATCTGTGTTGGGTGTAATTATAAAATCTCTTATTATTATTTCGGGACTGAAAACCCTTGTTTTGCATGGAGCGATACACATTGCTGTGTAGAGCCTGTGCTTATTATTTAAGTGTTGTTGTCATCCAACCCAGCCAAATACAGGAGCGGTTTTATTGAACTTTCACTGTCTTGTGTGTGTTATTCCTGAGTACTACAACTACTACACCTGTGCACAGCAAACCACTTGTCACAAGTATGCTGGAGAACTCTCTGTACTCATTTCTCCAAAATGTGGTGACTTCTGTAAACTGCTGAATGTGCTTAGCGTTGGCAACCATTCAAGATTGTGTTGATAAGTTTGTGGTACACTGGATGTTGTTGTAGACTGAATGATGAGAGTATAGGGGTTATTATTATTATTATTATTTTTTTATTTAGCAGACACTTTTATCCAAGGTGACTTACAGAGACTAGGGTGTGTGAACTATGCATCAGCTGCAGAGTCACTTACAACTACGTCTCACCCGAAAGACGGAGCACAAGGAGGTTAAGTGACTCAGGCTCAGGGTCACACAATGAGTCAATGGCTGAGGTGGGATTTGAACCGGGGACCTCCTAGTTATAAGCCCTTTTCTTTAACCACTGGACCACACAGCCCCATCACCAGCTTGCTCCTGGGTTCCCATACCCTTCTTCTTGGCCCATGCATCACTAATAGATAAGAATGGGGAGGTACTGGCTAAGAATGATGTAAAGTAAGAGCGAAAGTTGAGAGTTAAAAGGTGAATTAGCTAGGTATTCGATGAAGCTTGGGTAACAGGAGGCTTGGTGGGCCAGTGGTTAAAGAAAAGGGCTTAATACCAGGAGGTTCCTAGTTCAATGTATTTATGTATTTATTTATTTTACTTGATTTATTATATTATTTGTTTGTTTGTTTGTGTGGCAAGGTGCCCGGCCCTTTTATTATTATTGTGTATTATTATTATTTATGTTGTATTATTGTCATCATTATATATATATATATATATATATATATATATATATATATACATATGCTGGTTTCGTAAAGTGTCTCTATCAGTGCAAGTAATACACAAACCATTCAATAAGGAGCACTGCTGTCCACTTGCTGTCTGACTGTGTAGTTTAGAAATTAAGCTGACAAATGGTTTTTGATTCAAAAACACTTTATGTACAAGAAAGGTATACCTCCAATACAATCATATAAGCACGAGATTTAAACTGACTTTGGACAAGGCCTCAGTACAGCTCAGTGCATATGTTTGTATTAGAAAGCATGGATATCCATGGAGTCAATTCAAAAGAGATGAAAAGACTGACAAAACTTTACAATGTTTGGCATTTATACCTTTGTAAACACTTGTTGACTCCACTCCCATTTGTCTTATTTCTGTCCAATGATAGGGGTTTTCACTCTATCATTACACATTCCCGTTGTGGGGGGGAAAAGGGGGGTTGCATACCACGTTGTACCTAGCAGGGCGCATTCATCTTGTTTTTCAGTTCCCCTCCCCCATCTCACACTATCTCTGCTAACATCCTGCCTTTTGGCGTTTAGCTCAGACACTTACTGTGACTTCCAGTCATGTTAGGCTGTGCAAAACTGCACGTAACTGGTTTTGCCGATGGGAAATGAAAGAACTCGACACTTACGCAATACAGTCTAGAAACTTAATATAAAAGCATATTAAAGCAACTGAATTAGTAAAACTTATAATTAATAACATAATTAATACCTCATGCAGAAAGCCATCACTACAGTCCACCCTTTTTGTACTGAATTGTACAAATACAATCAAGTACAACCAAATTATTATGTATCTTTTTAGTTATTCCTTAGCATAATAAAGCTATTGAGCAAAATTATGCTTTGTAATGAGTCAGAAACTGTTGTAGAATTAATGAGGTCGCTATGGCATTCTTCATAACATATTGCTTGCAGGATTGTGTTCCCCTGTTGCAGCCTCTCACCATTGGTCACCCTTGAAAATCAGGATCAGGATTCTCACTTGCTATGCAATCTGAGCTCCATTAATCCTTTCCTTGTAAGTGGGATACTGCTCCATTGGGTTGCGCTTCACTACATGCTTTTTGCAATCGGATTTCCGCTGACCCTTTATTGGCAGTGAGCCTCTCTGGATCTCGTTGCTTGTTCTTAGCTTGGGGGGGATTCCTTCCCCCACCTCCTCGTATTGAGGGGTGATGCTTTTCACCTATAGTCTGTTGAAACAGGATTTTCAAAATCATGTGCAATATTTCTATTTTGTCTGCCAATCATAGCTTAAGTGATGCTCTGTGACCACAACACTGTTTGATCACTACGGCATTGGATTAAGTCAATCAAATGATAGACAGTTATTAATTAACTGCAAACATTTCACATACTAGGTAAGTGGTTATGTTTGTGTTAATTGGGGTGACTGCAGGACATTGCCTTACCACATGTGTATTAGTTTCATAACAGCATGCTTTGTGCACCATATCACTATCCTTTCTTTGTAACCACTGTCTGAGATTAAACATATCATGTGTCAATACCATATTTACATTATTCAAAACACTTTTACACTCTTGACCAATAATGATGTCTTCCTCCATTAGGGGGGTGCCTTTCTTTGTTGGGCACTCCCTTGGTTGGTCATTTTTGCAAGAGGTCAGAGTTATATTTCAAATTGATTTCCAAATACAATTTTGACTGCTCATGTTATAGTTATTCATCCAGAAATAGGTGTTATCCAGCCATTCTTTTGGTGGCTGGCATTATCCCTCCTCATATGTTCCTTCATACTGACCATACTGTACTATTTAGAGCATCATTATTGGACCATAGCCCTACCTCTAACTCCAAACATTGTTGGGTATGCTGTTTAGTGTCACTGTTTACAATTGTGGAGGCACAGTCTGTGATCAGAGTTCATGCTTGATTTGTTTAGTATAAGATGCTATTGTTCTCCTTTTCTCAATTGAAAGATGTGCTCAGGTTTTCACGTGGGTCTCCACGACTCCAGCTGCAGGATGCAGTTCAAAGCCTTTTGGCCGTGCCTGTGGTCTCAGTGCACATTTGAACTGCAATCATACACATTGTCCTTGTTTAATGCACTGTGTCTTCTTCACCATGGTCGCAGGAGGGTCCCATCTGGCTTCCGTTATTCTGTGGAGAAAGGGAATGATCGAGTGTAGTATATACTGTTATGCAGTTTTTATAACTTTCACTTCTGAGATGTGATACCATTTTATTTATTTATTTTTTAATGACTCCTATATACACATTGACCTTGTCGGTTACCGTGTATGGACTGTGTCATTTTGTTGGTGAGGGGTCTCTTTGGTATAAATACCCTGGTCGGTACGCTATTTCCTACGTTAATTTCAGATTAGCATATTTTTCATCTTGCATAATTTTTTGAACTGTGCTAACCTGTTCTGCACCTGTGTCAAGTTTTCAATTAGATTTTTTATTTGAGCGCTTACCATTGGATTAGGATATTTTGGTAGCCTCATTATTCTCCCTGCCATCATTTTATGGGGTCTGGTCCCTGTTGATCTGGAGGGGGTGGTCCCTATTTTTGCCAAAATTAGTGAAATGGTTTGAGGCCAACTGATTCCTTCTTTTTGAAACATTCTACCTTTTTTTAATGCAATCTTAGAAATTAATGTAGCTTGTTCTGTCACTCCTAAGCTCTGAAAATGATATGAAGTTGATGTTGGATTTACAATAGTTACTTTCTGATATTATTCTTCTAAAAATGACAACCTTTTATCAATTTCTATATTTACAGGTATCTCCAACCTGTATCATATCAAACCCCATAATATTATTGCTCAGTTCTAAATCAGAAAAAACAACAAAATCCAGCATCATCAACACACACCCATCACTTTCCTTGAGCATACTGGCAAGAACCTTGCATAATTAATCTACATTAACCCAGAGGCAGTCTGCAAAACAGACCCCTCACAATTTAGTTTTGTTTCGCAGGATAGTGGTTAATTTAAGTACATAGTCATTGTTACAGTAATTACCCTATCACTGCCCATTTGAATCAATTTCATTTTATTTTACATTTGATATGTATATTCCCCTTTAATTGTGAACCTGATATAAACTATCATTCCGCAGCTCTCTCTCTCTCTCTCTCTCTCTCTCTCTCTCTCTCTCTCTCTCTCTCTCTCTCGGTTTATCTGCCTATAGCAAATATGTTGTCTGTTTTTAAATCAAGTTCTAAAACTTTTTTACAAACATGTTAGTTAGTGTGATTAAATACTACTGAATTTTGAAATGTTAACAAATTAATTTGTTAATTTGTGAAAAATAGAAAGTTTCTAAAACTTTACTGCTCATTTCATACAAATAAAAGAAAGATACTTTTGAGTTTCAATTTAAATTTTACTTTAACCACGGTGGAATTTAACCGTCAAAATAATCAAATTCATAAAATAATAGCTTTAATTAAATTTATGAACAGTACTCCAAAGCCTTATTAATGTTACATGCCATAATCCAAACCACATCTGGTTTGCACCATAGCAACAACACAATAACACTTGAATATATTTTTTAATAAAAATACTCCGGGTATCTTAGTTTGTGACAGATTTAACAATCTCCAAGAATTGTTTTCCCCCTCTACGTTATTCATAGCAGTTTTAAAACCACTCGCTCTCACTCACTTTTTATTTTTGAAAGAACTGAAAGAAATGAAAGAACTCGAAACTTACATAATACTGCATATTAAAACAAGAAAGAAAACACATACACACACAATATAAACATAATGATTAAAAACAACTTAACAATAAAAGAAAAACACACACATAATGTAAAACTAAGGAGTCTGTGTGGTCCAGTGGTTAAAGAAAAGGGCTTGTAAACAGGAGGTCCCCGGTTCAAATCCCACCTCAGCCACTGACTCATTGTGTGACCCCGAGCAAGTCACTTAACCTCCTTGTGCTCCGTCTTTTGGGTGAGACGTAATTGTAAGTGACTCTGCAGGTGATGCATAGTTCACACACCCTAGTCTCTGTACGTGGCCTTGGATAAAGGCGTCTGCTAAATAAACAAATAATAATAATAATAATAAAACTTATAATTAATAACATAATTAATACCGCATGCAGAAAGCCATCCCTACAACTGCAGGCTTCAATCCCAGGAAATGATCATGTCCATCACAGGTCACCGATGTGAAAACAGCCTAAGAGATTATTGGTCCACTTCCCTTCAAGAAAACCATACATGCATCGCAATCCTCTCTGGCAAGAAGACACCAGTCACTGTGAGAAACACTGAGAGCAGTGAAGAAAAACAACACCCCTCTGCCTCAGCCATACACTCTGCAACATCATGAAGAAGACGCCAGTCACTGTGAGAAACACTGAGAGCAGTGAAGAAAAACAACACCAAGCTGCCTCAGCCACATACACTCTGCAACATCATGAAGAAGACGCCAGTCACTGTGAGAAACACTGAGAGCAGTGAAGAAAAACAACACCCCTCTGCCTCAGCCACATACACTCTGCAACATCATGAAGAAGACACCAGTCACTATGAGAAACACTGAGAGCAGTGAAGAAAAACAACACCCCTCTGCCTCAGCCACATACACTCTGCAACATCATGAAGAAGACGCCAGTCACTGTGAGAAACACTGAGAGCAGTGAAGAAAAACAACACCCCTCTGCCTCAGCCACATACACTCTGCAACATCATGAAGAAGACGCCAGTCACTGTGAGAAACACTGAGAGCAGTGAAGAAAAACAACACCCCTCTGCCTCAGCCACATACACTCTGCAACATCATGAAGAAGACACCAGTCACTGTGAGAAACACTGAGAGCAGTGAAGAAAAACAACACCAAGCTGCCTCAGCCACATACACTCTGCAACATCATGAAGAAGACGCCAGTCACTGTGAGAAACACTGAGAGCAGTGAAGAAAAACAACACCAAGCTGCCTCAGCCATACACTCTGCAACTTCATGAAAAAGACGCCAGTCACTGTGAGAAACACTGCGAGCAGTGAAGAAAAACAACACCCCGCTGCCTCAGCCACATACACTCTGCAACATCATGAAGAAGACGCCAGTCACTGTGAGAAACACTGAGAGCAGTGAAGAAAAACAACACCAAGCTGCCTCAGCCACATACACTCTGCAACATCATGAAGAAGACGCCAGTCACTGTGAGAAACACTGAGAGCAGTGAAGAAAAACAACACCAAGCTGCCTCAGCCACATACACTCTGCAACATCATGAAGAAGACGCCAGTCACTGTGAGAAACACTGAGAGCAGTGAAGAAAAACAACACCCCTCTGCCTCAGCCACATACACTCTGCAACATCATGAAGAAGACGCCAGTCACTGTGAGAAACACTGAGAGCAGTGAAGAAAAACAACACCCCACTGCCTCAGCCACATACACTCTGCAACATCATGAAGAAGACGCCAGTCACTGTGAGAAACACTGAGAGCAGTGAAGAAAAACAACACCAAGCTGCCTCAGCCACATACACTCTGCAACATCATGAAGAAGACGCCAGTCACTGTGAGAAACACTGAGAGCAGTGAAGAAAAACAACACCAAGCTGCCTCAGCCATACACTCTGCAACATCATGAAGAAGACGCCAGTCACTGTGAGAAACACTGAGAGCAGTGAAGAAAAACAACACCCCTCTGCCTCAGCCACATACACTCTGCAACATCATGAAGAAGACGCCAGTCACTGTGAGAAAAAACAGAAATGTTATAGAAATTTGTTTTCAAGGCTTGTAAGTACACCCATACTTTAGTGAAAATTAGGTACTTGTGTGTTCGTCTCAAAAATACATTGAGCACAACTGGCAACACACGAGAAAAAGCGGACTGGGAAATGCCAGCAACAATTGCAACTGTTTAAAACATGCTTTCAAAAGTTCTAACAAATTGATGCAATTTTAAGTGTAGCAATTGCCCGCAGCTTTAATACATCTCATTACAATATTTTTGATTCCACCCTGTTTTTGTGAATTTCTGCAGGAACGCCCAGAATTACATATTAATTTAAGGCTAAAGCGCAAATAAGAACTGCGGCTGCAAAGCAATCGTTAAAATGATGCTAACAGCGTTGTGTTTGTTTAGTACATTTCACGCTACACTTCCGACTGGTTTGCATGTTGTTTGCAACGATTGCAACAGACGCAACACTTTAGTACATCTACCCCTCAGTCTGAAGTATCTGCAGATCACATTGTGTGTGCTAGTATTCGTTCTCCAAGATGAACATTATTAATGCAAGTGTTCTGTTTTGACTGTGGCACCTGCCTCCATATTGCTCTTATTGAGCTCACTTAACTCAAGGGCCTGTTGCTGCCCGCACTTACTGTGTGTATTAAACTATTCTACTTATACTGAACGGAAAACAACTAGATATTTTATTATTTGGAAGGTGTTTTTATTTTGAATTTGAATTCACTTGAAAGAGAAAGCACAGACATATTTTTCAGTTTATTTTTTATTCTTGTGCTTTAATTTGGTTAGCAAAATGTGTTTTTGCAAGGGTGAAGCACATTGTTTGGGCCTGTTAACAATTCTGTGGTTTTGGCAGGAAAGGAAGTCATGCATAAGACATCAAGGAAGGCAGACTATTAAAAAAGATAAACTACCAATGCTAAAATGGATTCCTAAAAAAAAGAAAACTCCTCTGAAACCTACACCCCGTAGCTGTGTGTGAATGTGGGTGTGAGGCGTGTGAGTAATAATGGAATGTCCAGACAGTAATCTACGTGCAACAAAAATAAAATTTGTTTTATTAATATTATTTGTTACACGATAAAATAAAACAAAATGAAAAAGAATGGCGTGAGGGAGGGGGTGCTGGAATAATGATAAAAAGAAGGGTTCGGAAACTCCTTCGTCCTCTTCACAATATCCCCGGACATAAAAAGGGATAAAACAGAAAAGAAAACGTTAATGTGTATTCCGCCTCGTGATAACAAAAATGAAACCAAAACAAGCCAATGCTTCGTCTCTCCCTCCAGCCTATTCACCCTGCCTATGCTTTTTAGGACCAACCCCGAACACAGTAGCACGTTCCCTTTAGTATGCAAAGCCCCGCCCCTGTAGTCAGTAGAACACCAATCCCAAACTGACAAGTGTCCTTACAACTCACTTGACTTCAGTGGCCGGAATTTACATACTCGCACTTCCGCCCCTCACCAAGGTGACGCCCCTCATAAAGATGACTTTCGTCATGGTCACGAGACCTTGGTAAGGGAAGTCCCGAGTTGGTTTGCTGCCTTCTACTGTCGGGAGGCTGAATTACAGACCGAGACCCCTTTGACTCATCACAGTGGGTATGTTGGACCTTCACATAAAATAACTGACAACTCCTGCTCGACACTTATCACAACAAAAAGGATGCACACAGACGTCTCTGAATGTGAATAACGTTGAAATACAATGGGTACCTGTGGATAATAAATTAAAATGCACCATACAGTACATGCTGGTTCTCTTCAAAAAGCCTCCAGGGAAGTTCTCTGCCCTACAGATATCTAAATTAGGTGCAAGCCCCAAAGATAAGCTGATAGCAGTAGATATAGCATATGCCTTTATTATGAAGTGTAACAATGAGAGAATGTCTTGACCATGGAGCTCTCTATACACATATCCCTTTATTATCATGATGAAGTGTAACAATCAGAGAATGCCTTGACCATGGAGCTCTATACACATATCCCTTTATTATCATGATGAAGTGTAACAATGAGAGAATGCCTTGACCATGGAGCTCTATACCCATATCCCTTTATTATGAAGTGTAACAATGAGAGAATGCCTTGACCATGGAGCTCTATACCCATATCCCTTTATTATGAAGTGTAACAATCAGAGAATGCCTTGACCATGGAGCTCTCTATACACATGTCCCTTTATTATCATGATGAAGTGTAACAATGAGAGAATGCCTTGACCATGGAGCTCTCTATACACATCCTAGCAGAATCCTTGGATTTTACAGTGCTGTTGTCTCTTTAAACAGTTAAGTCTTAAGGATCTATATTTTCTCACTCCAAAAGCAAGAACGAATAGTGTGAAAGAGATGCTGAAAATGCCAGAATAATTAATCTGCATCAGGTACTGTGAGTGTGCAATTAATGTGTGTGGTTATAGAAAAAATAGCCACACTTTACTATAGTAAACCTTTTAAAGGGTTTCTGCCCAGTTATCTTCAATGGCAAGTCAGTCGTTCTCTAGGAGGGGGAGTTTCATTCAAAATGACAGCATCTGCATCACTTCTCTGTTACATCAGGGTTTTTATAGAAGGGTTTTTCAAGGTACACTGTAGTTATGATATACTTATATTTACTACATGCACTTAGCACCCCATTCTGTGACTGTGGAATTGCAGTCTCAATGTAAGAACATCTTTCAGGTGCATACCAGATCCGGTGAAAGGATATTCCAGCATGCTTCTCCCCTAAAGTGTACATTTAGTACTACAACTTCACATTGCACCACATACAAATATACAGTAAATGCACCAAGGACACCTTGATTTGTTTAATGCAATCCATTATAGTACTTGAACTGTATCTGAAATAAGACTTTGAATTTTGATTTGTGACAGATCTGCTATCTAAGCATGCTGAACACTGTTATTTAAAATCAGGTTTAATACAAGATTTTCTATTGAGGGAAAATAAAGCACATCATTCACATTGAAATAGAGATACTGAAATACAAACCGTTTCTGTTGGGATAGTAGAAGCAATTAAGCGGAGTAAAATAGTCAATGACCCAGTAGAATGCTGCTTGCAGCTTTCTGAGTTTTGATACAGAAGCCAATTACAAGCAAGGCCCCAGACAATGACCTACAGCCAGCCTGGGCTCCATTTTAATACCTTATTTTATTCTTTATAATGTAACCTGCAGCTTCATTGAAATATCAGACCAGAGTTATTAGAAAAGCTCCAGCTAGGCTTTGAAATGCTGTCTCTGGCAAATGAAACAATATTGTAAAGGATGTGTGAGTATTTTTCATTCATTACAAATTGATTTATTAGGAATTTTATTACTTTGTTTTTTTAACTTTAAATGGTTTAATTGATTTCACCTTTTTTTCTAAAAAATGAAAACATAAATTTCAGTCTGATTTACAGATACATGTGTGTTTACATAATTATGGATTGATTTAAATTCATATTTTTTAGGCATTCAGGTCTAGCGGCAAATCCAAATTGTATTCCATGTCAATCAATCAATCAATCAAAGCCTTTATTTAAGAAACAATTCTCATTTACAATGTTACAGCTGCCAATGTCTTCCTGTTGTGTATCAAGGTTTTCAGCTGGACTTTAAAAGCAATGCTACAGAATTTAATTGTACTCTTTGTATAAACAAGATAAATATATATTGATTTGTTTTTGTTAATGTGCACACAGGGTTTTTGCAATTACAGCACTTTAACAAACCTAATTAAAGCTACAGTACCCCACACTTCAATAGGATTTATGGATAAACATTTTAGCCTTATATGCCCTGTCGTCAATCAGAAACCAGATGTTGTTCACATACCAGTTTGTTTTCATTTGTAGGTTCATAGACACAGTCTGCCTCCCTGCTTCTGTTTGAGCTTTCTGGTGTTTTTGTTTTACATGGCATAAAACAGGCATTTAATTGGTATGCAATTAACTATTTTTTAAAGTTGGTAATTACCTGTTTATTAAGCTGTAACTGAATTTTAATAAATTGGTAATTGGGTATAAATAAAATACACACTTTGGGTAAAATAAATCGTTACCATTTTAAAATACATACCTATAAAGCTAATATTTTAACTTTGGGCTTAAACTATCATTTAAAATATATTTTCAATTGAATTAGTTTTTTGTTTGACGAGGCGACCCCACTAGCTATCATCCTGAAGATGCCTCTACCTGCTCTTCATTTGCAACAGGGTGGAGTCTGGGCGCCAACCGGAGAGCACACCTCAAACAAGTATCTTAACCACTGTGCAAAAGAGTCAGGCTGGTCTCATCGACAGGGCAGAATCTTCTGAAACACCTTTCTCTCTCGCTCTCGCTCTCTCTCTCTCTCTCTCTCTCTCTCTCTCTCTCTCTCTCTCTCTCTCTGCAGTTCCCCTTCTGTTCAAGAGAAACCTAATTAGTATAAGCTGTGAGCTTATGTTTAAGTCCCCCCTGTAAAACGTTAGGATACGTTGGTAAAGGAGAATATCACAAATACCTCAGGAGTTAGTATCTACAGCAGCATGCTAATATCGTTTCGCAAATGGTAATAATTAAACATTGACCAAATGAAAATGTACATTACTATTATGCTTTAGGTTTATGAAATTTGGAACTGCGGCACGCCTGAGAAGCTGGTGTTTACTTTGTTATCAGACTCAAGGGATTTCTAGTAATTTACCCAAGAGAAAATTTAGCAGTGTTTAGCCACCCAGTAAAGGCAAGCTGACCTTCAGATATGTTTGAAAGCACATTCCCTGTATTTTCTCTAAGCCTTCAAGCTTAGACACTAATTCCCTCTAGGTGTCTGGTAAAAGATTCACATTGGGATTGATATTTCTCACTAATGATTGACTCCCACGTTGTTTAAATCCAATATATTTCTAAATGCCATTACAGAACCTTCATTCATCCTAGAGAAGCCATATATATGGAGAAAAAAGCACTATAGTTTTCTATTGTACTGCCAAAAGATCTGAGATCCTCTAATTGTAAAACTTCTTTCTGCCACAGATACAGATCTCTGGTGGAACATGTTACCGCGTGAAGGCACACAATTATTGTAGCAGAAAACAACAACATCTATATAGCTTAGGGCTGGCTCTTATTGAGTGTTGTCTGGACATTAACTTTTATTGGAAGTATGTTAGTTTTTAAATAAACTTGGTGTTATTACCTTTCATCAGTATGCTATTGTGACAGGTGTGGCTGAGGCACCATTGTTGTACATATTATTATTATTATTATTATTATTATTATTATTATTATTATTATTATTATTATTATTATTATTAGTAGTAGTAGTAGTAGTAGTAGTAGTAGTAGTAGTATTCACTATTGAGGTGTTTCAGTTCACTTAGATTTTTATTTTGGTATAAATGTAAAATTGTATGTTTGGGTTTATTCTTTCACTTATTTTGAGCACTAAATAGGTGCATGTTTTGTCTGTCACATTTGATTTTTACTTAAAGAGAAACTGTTGTTGCGCAGGACCGTGTTAGAGCCCCACCAGGTGCAGCGCTGTGTTGTTAAACTGCCCTATCTAATGGTGCATTCTGGATCTCTTTGTGCAGGTGCAGCGCTGTGTTGTTAAACTGCCCTTGGAATGGTGCATTCTGGATCTCTTTGTGCAGGTGCAGCGCTGTGTTGTTAAACTGCCCTATCTAATGGTGCATTCTGGATCTCTTTGTGGGGGTGCAGCACTGTGTTGTTAAACTGCCCTTGGAATGGTGCATTCTGGATCTCTTTGTGGAGGTGCAGCTCTGTGTTGTTAAACTGCCCTATCTAATGGTGCATTCTGGATCTCTTTGTGCAGGTGCAGCGCTGTGTTGTTAAACTGCCCTTGGAATGGTGCATTCTGGATCTCTTTGTGGGGGTGCAGTGCTGTGTTGTTAAACTGCCCTTGGAATGGTGCATTCTGGATCTCTTTGTGCAGGTGCAGCGCTGTGTTGTTAAACTGCCCTTGGAATGGTGCATTCTGGATCTCTTTGTGGGGGTGCAGCACTGTGTTGTTAAACTGCCCTTGGAATGGTGCATTCTGGATCTCTTTGTGGGGGTGCAGCGCTGTGTTGTTAAACTGCCCTTGGAATGGTGCATTCTGGATCTCTTTGTGCAGGTGCAGCGCTGTGTTGTTAAACTGCCCTTGGAATGGTGCATTCTGGATCTCTTTGTGGGGGTGCAGCACTGTGTTGTTAAACTGCCCTTGGAATGGTGCATTCTGGATCTCTTTGTGCAGGTGCAGCGCTGTGTTGTTAAACTGCCCTTGGAATGGTGCATTCTGGATCTCTATGTGCAGGTGCAGCTCTGTGTTGTTAAACTGCCCTTGGAATGGTGCATTCTGGATCTCTTTGTGCAGGTGCAGCGCTGTGTTGTTAAACTGCCCTATCTAATAGTGCATTCTGGATCTCTTTGTGCAGGTGACAGCGTTGTGTTGTTAAACTGCCCTATCTAATAGTGCATTCTGGATCTCTTTGTGCAGGTGCAGCGCTGTGTTGTTAAACTGCCCTATCTAATAGTGCATTCTGGATCTCTTTGTGCAGGTGACAGCGTTGTGTTGTTAAACTGCCCTATCTAATAGTGCATTCTGGATCTCTTTGTGCAGATGCAGTGCTGTGTTGTTAAACTGCCCTATCTAATAGTGCATTCTGGATCTCTTTGTGCAGGTGCAGCGCTGTGTTGTTAAACTGCCCTATCTAATAGTGCATTCTGGATCTCTTTGTGCAGGTGACAGCGTTGTGTTGTTAAACTGCCCTATCTAATAGTGCATTCTGGATCTCTTTGTGCAGGTGCAGCGCTGTGTTGTTAAACTGCCCTATCTAATAGTGCATTCTGGATCTCTTTGTGCAGGTGACAGCGTTGTGTTGTTAAACTGCCCTATCTAATAGTGCATTCTGGATCTCTTTGTGGAGGTGCAGCACTGTGTTGTTAAACTGCCCTATCTAATAGTGCATTCTGGATCTCTTTGTGCAGGTGCAGCGCTGTGTTGTTAAACTGCCCTATCTAATAGTGCATTCTGGATCTCTTTGTGCAGATGCAGTGCTGTGTTGTTAAACTGCCCTTGGAATGGTGCATTCTGGATCTCTTTGTGGGGGTGCAGCACTGTGTTGTTAAACTGCCCTATCTAATGGTGCATTCTGGATCTCTTTGTGCAGATGCAGCGCTGTGTTGTTAAACTGCCCTTGGAATGGTGCATTCTGGATCTCTTTGTGGGGGTGCAGTGCTGTGTTGTTAAACTGCCCTTGGAATGATGCATTCTGGATCTCTTTGTGGAGGTGCCGTCTGCATTAATCTGCAGCACACGTGACCTGTCTTGCAGTGATGTCTCAAAAGCTTTTCAGGCTCTGTAAACTCTAGTGTAGATATTTAAGCACAGCCGTCATACACCCAGTTAAACCTTCCCTTCCATCTCTCTTTATTTGTTTTTCACATAATATTTTCGTAAGGCACTTTCTACAGTTGTGTTGTTTGTCTGTTATTCAAAACATATGGATACAATATTCGCACCACTTGTAACTGTAGTTAATCTACTTAAAAATAAATAGTGTCATGACAGTAAAAGTGTCCTTACACAGGTGTTTGTTCTTTATTTCCCAATTAAACTGTTGCTAACACTCCCTAACACTTAGCGTTCCTGTATAAATGCCCATTTTCGAACACAGAAAGTATCAGGTTAGAAAATACAGCTGTATTTTATTTAATCCACGAAGGGCATCTTAAAACACAGCACACTGTCAATTACTGAACAGCAGCCTAATAAGGAGAGACTACCGGCCAGCACTGACGGGACGAGAGAATTAGAAAACAGAAAATGGAAATAGAGGAGACGGCTGATCGTGCATGTTTGCTGGTCAAAGGGGCTGGGGTTGGACAGGAGCCCACACAACCCCCTACACAAGTTAAGTGTTTTATTCCTTTTCATAAGAAACATTTTTACCGCTTGTGTGAGTTTTATCTAGAATATTGTAACAAAGGGGCTGGTGGCAGGACAGTGTTATTGTGTTTGCATTCTGCAGAGCTGTGTGCAGGACTGGGTTGCACGACCCTGCAGCTGTGTTGATCGCGTGCATGAACAATGTTTCCCTGTTTGCAGTCCTACTCCCCACTCTGTGACTATACATACAACTCTGCACCAGCACTGACCCTGAACACACCTGGTATGAGCTAGAGGGGGGACGTGCTGGCAGCCTGCTGATTGGCCGGGACTGTGTACTAGCAGAGTACAGCTTGCGTACTAGCAGAGTGTGGAGTGTTTTGGAGAATACTTGCTATTTGACCCTTTCTATGCAAAATAAAAGAGTTGCTGCTTTGTAAGATACCTGCTTCTACGCTTCTTTTTTCTTCCTCATTGAGCTATTACAATATGTTATGCCCTGTGTTTATTGTATTGTTTAATGGTAGTCTTAGCTCTGTTTGTGTTTTTATTTTGTTTTAGAAAGATTTATCATGCGTGCTCATGACCGTTGTTGCGATCATGCTATGAAAGGGAGGGGGGCTGAGTAACCGGCCCTGATGGTGGTAATCACCCAGGTGTCCGTTGTGCATGATCGCCAATAATCCAGGTGGGCCTGATAGAACGGGCCCTGGACTTGTGGCAGCAAATCCCTAGGGCTGCTGGCTCGTAGAAGCTCGCTGCTGCTGCTACTTGTGAGCAGGGCGACGATAATTGCGCTGGCCTGCACGTTAGCTTTAGCAGGGGCTCCAGGAGCCTGAATCTGCTTTTGTGGCTGAGGACACCTGTTTTTCCAATGCTTAGCTGGCAAACGGGGGGAGGAAGCGTGCCAACTCCTTGGAAGGTGCATCCAGTAACAACGCTTTGTCCTTGTCAGGCACTCAAGCCTGAGCAGCCACGCTCCTGCCCAATGCCTGACCATTGTACTTAGACAACTGGAGCAGATGGTTGTTGACCAGGCTCAGCTCCTCCAATTGAAGGGACGAGGGCCTGTTGTCCGAGGACAGTGATTGTAGCAGCACTGACTGGTAAGCTACCAGTATGATACTGTAGCTACCAAGACATGTGCAAAATGCTGAGGCCGAATAGGCCTTTTTCAGCATTATTTCAGTGATGCAGCATTGTTTATTTGGACATGAAACATCCTTTTGCAGCAATGCTAGATTATTATGCACCTTTTACAAACTGTCCAGTGACCTGGAGACAGCTGGGGCATTTGCTTTGTGCTCCCAGGATGATTGCACCTTGCAAAAACTCCTGGAGAACCGGAAAATCATTAACACTGGTGGTGTCTCAGTAGCGCGAAAAGGTGACTGGAAAAAAAGAGACGGCTAGCGCAGTATACTGTCTGTGTACAGAGGCGAACTCTAGTACAGAGAGACAGCCTGCGCGTGTGCTGGATTGAATATACTGTGTGTGTGTGTGTGTGTGTGTGTGTGTGTGTGTGTGTGTGTGTGTGTGTGTGTGTGTGTGTGTGTGTGTGTGTGTGTGTGTGTGTGTGTGTGTGTGTGTGTGTGTGTGTGTGTGTGTGTGTGTGTGTGTGTGTGTGTGTGTGTGTGTGTGTGTGTGTGTGTGTGTGTGTGTGTAATGCCGGTAAAATAAGTAATGTCACGGAAAATAAGTAGCCTCTTGCCTTTTTGGGCATCTGCAAAATTCTAAAAAGGGGAGGCATTTTCTGTCTGTGAACATTAATTGTCAAGCTGTGTTGTGATCGCCGTCTTTCTACATAGTACATTTTTTACACTTAAATGTTCTTACAGTATTTTTCAAAGCTATATTTTAAGTTGAAAAAAGTATAGTTTTAATAATACCATTTTGTAATATGACATACCGTTAAGTTCATTATTATAATTTAAGGAATAGACTATTTTTTCATATAATCTATCGTTATTATTATTTAATCTGAGTGGTTAACTTTACCTTACCATATAGTTTACAAAGACATCGTAAACTCTCACACCAGAGTTAAAAGACCATTTGTCATTTTACATTTTTAATCTGTCCTTTGGATGAGACGTACCGAGGTCCTATTGACGCTGCAGCAGTTGTTGATTCATAGCTCACCCGCTACTAGTCTCTGTAAGTCGCTTTGGATAAAATCGTCTGCTAAATGATTGATTAATAATAATAATAATAATAATAATAATAATAATAATAATAATAATAATAAACCCTGGGTATTGAATTGAAGTTGTTCATGTTACAAATATTAAAGTAAAATACATAAAAATACATAAATGCATTATTTTGTGTATGGGACGAATCAATAATTAGTAAGCATTTATTGTGCAATTTATTTTTACATGCAGTTATCAGGGGCACGATTCTATCGTGAGCAGGAAAAATCTCGACAAAATGTAACCCCCCTTTCAGTTCTGCTCTAAAATAAATAAGTAAATAAAAATGATAAATAACAATTTCGTTATTAAAAAGAAATAACTAAAATATTTTTGAGAATGTTATTTTGGATAACGTTTACTGTGCAATATCGCATTAAAATGCAAACTCGCCCCACCCCATTTGCAGGCATGGACATGTTGCTTTGCAGAGCGCCAAGCTAATTGTTCGTTTGGCCTGGAAAGAGTTAGGTACTCAATACAGTAGTCTCTGTATAATTATGATTAAAACTGCAGTGCAACAGTGCCTGAAAACTGTTATGTCTTTAAAATAGGTAAGCATATTTATATGTCTTTCTGTATTTTACTACTGAGTTAGAAAATTAAAGAAAACCTGAAATAAACTTAGTTTTGTTATTATAAACTATTTTTTCCCTCCTCCGCCATTTTGAATGCTATCATTAGTGTTGAAAAGTAAAATATATATTTATGAATGTACATGTGTTTTTTATTTTATGCATTACTTATAAAAAGTAGAAAAGAGTATAAATGTAAAATATTACAGAATATGTTAGTTTGGAAGGGTATTTTCAGTTATTTAAAACGGAAAGTATTTTTTATATATTACAACAGAAAGTGCATAGTATAACATGAATACTACTTGTAAAATTGTTGTTTGTATATAATTGTTCCAATGTTCAAGATGCTACTGACAAGAATATTACTAAGGTCAGTTTATATTTTTATTTTTATACTCTTGGTTGTGAGCTGTATTATAGTAGTTCCTTACCTGGGCTACACTGAAGTGGAGGTGCAGTTTCTGAAAGATTTATGTGGTACTGGGACACAGTTTTCTGTGCCAGCCCTTGTCTGTCAAGATCAGGGTTACATGAATAACGTGCCATTGTTGGTAGGGACAAATATTTTGAAGAATCTTGTTAAAGATTGTCAAGTACAAGGTGGAGACAAATATTTAAGTACACTGACCATCCACCCCGAATGGGCTGTTGTATACTCCAGCTGTATTTCTAGTCAGCAATATACCAAGAAGAAAGTAAAAACAATGCAAGTGAGACTCCACAGTAGGAAACCCATAACTATTTGCAAGAATGAGGTCAAGGAGTTGAGGGGTATCTTTCACACTACAGCCACAGACACAGGTTTTCAGGCTTTGTTAACCAAACCAGAAGCATATTCTTGCCCTGGTGGATTGGTTGTATACAACCAACTCCTAGAGGTGGCTCCTAGATCTCACCAAAAGGTCAAATTGATGGTCTCTAATGTCTCTGAGCACGATATTACACTGCAGCCTAAGCGTGTCATTGTGGAATACATGGAGGTGGATTGGGTGTAGAAATTAGAAAGTCCTAGTTCTATCTCAAGCAGCATCCCAATAGAGCAGTATTCTGCTAAATCTATGCAGGTGAACACTGTTGTTAAACATAGTTCACCAGTAACACTTGATCTAACTCTAATCTACGCCAACACTCTTAATAATGAAGTGAGGCCATATACAAGGTGTAACTCACAAGATAGACCTCATTGAGCATACTCCATTCAAGGAGCGCTCTCGGCGGGTGTCGCCTGCAGATTTTCAAGACCTCAAAAGCTATCTACATGAGCTCATGGCTACAGGCATAATTGAAGAGTCAAACAGCCCGTATGCCTCTCCAGTGGTCTTAGTAAGAAAGAAGAATGGGTCCCTGAGAATGGTAGTTGATTATCGGAAGTTGAATAAACTAACAAGAAGGGATGCATATCCTCTCCCTCGTATTGAGGAAACATTTGCTCTGCTGTCTGGCTCAAAGTGGTTTTCTGTATTGGACCTTAAAAGTGGCTACTATCAAATAGAAGTTGAAGAGCAAAATTGCCTGAAAACTGCTTTTACCATACCATTTGGGAACTGGCAGTTCAAAATGATGCCTCAAGGTCTCGCTAATTCTCCAGCTACTTTTCAAGATGACTTGATAATATTTTCTGACTCTTTGGAACAACATGAAGAGCGTCTCATGAAGGTCCTTAATAGTATTTCTGAGTTTGGTCTAAAGTTGTCACCCTCCAAGTGTAAATTGTCAGATTCGCACATAGGCCTACTATTTTTATTTATATATACAGTGCCTATAGAAAGTCTACACCCCCTTTCAGAATTTTCGCCTTTTGTTGCATTATAGCCTGGAATTAAAATGCATTAAAATATTTTTTTTTCATTTATCTACACATCCTACCCCACAACTTACATGTGAAAAAAAATATTCTACAAATTTGTAGAAAATTAATTAAAAATAAAAACTCAAATAGCTTGGTTGGATAAGTGTCTACCCCCCTTGTAATAGCAATCCTAAATTAGCTCAGGTGTAACCAATCGCCTTCAAAATCACACACCAAGTTAAGTGGCCTAAATTGTAGTGATTCACGTGATTTCAGGATAAATTCAGCAGTTCCTGTAGGTTGCCTCTTCTGGGTAGTGCATTTCAAAGCAAAGGCTCAACCATGAGCACCAAAGCACTTTCAAAAGAACTCTGGGACAACGTTGTTGAAAGGCACAGATCAGGGGATGGGTATAAAAAAACATCAAAGGCCTTGAATATCCCTTAGAGCACGGTCAAGACGATTATTAAGAAGTGGAAGGTGTATGGCACCACCAAGACCCTGCCTAGTTCAGGCCGTCCTTCCAAACTTGATGACCGAGCAAGAAGGAGACTGATCAGAGAGGCTACCAAGAGGCCAATCATTTAAAAATGACACCATTTGAGACCTCGGTGCACCGCTGGACCTGCTCCATGTAAAGCCCAGTTTTAAATATGCTTTGTCATATTTTCGGCTTCTGCGTTTTGCTGGAACCGCCGCCGCTGCCCTCACTTCGGTTTGTGTTGTACGTTTTTCTCCCTTTGTCACAAAACGATCCATTTCTCATTAAAGCTGTTTCTCACTGCAAGCGCGCTGCTGAGACTGTTTTTAAGTTTACTTGGGGGGGTGGGGAGGGGGTTACCACGCAACGTACGTGTGACGTATCACAGTTGCTAAGGAACATTAGCACGTTAAACAAAACTTTTTGCGTTATTTTATTTTAGTTATTTTTAAATATAATACATTTAAATTATATAATAATTTGTAATTTTTTTCAAATCATCCAACATCTCCAAAAAAAAAGGACACACAGCTCGCGCCTCTCTTGACACCTTGCCACGCCCTCCTTGAGAACCGCTGCTCTAGCATAACTATGGTTGATACGTAGCATATTGTAACTTTTTGTATGAACAGTGTGTTTTAACGATTTGTTTACTATTTCTGCTGGCTTTATATTCTTTAAAACACAGTACAGTTATTTTAACACACATGCAGTTTCACAAATGTTCAATTTGCATCCCAAAGATCAGCCTGCTTCCAGTAGCTGTCACAATCCTGGGTCAGTTTCTGCTCTCACTGAGTCTGTCAAAGCCACCACAGGTGTGTCTTTAAAAGCTTGATACCTGCAAAAACTTAAATCTTGTTAGCAGAGCTTCCATCTCTACATTCCTATTCCCATCATCAGTGGGAAGACTTCAATTAAACTGTTTCTATGAAAGAGACATCTATCTCTGCAGCATATACCTCTCACTCAAAAAAATGTGATCGCACCTGGTACAAGGGAAAACAGGTTTTAGATTTATTCGTGACAAAATTCTTCCTGACATCAGTGAATTACCTTGGACATGTAATCTCACAAAAGGGGATACAGCCAGATCCCGATAAAATCACATCAATTCTAAGTTGGCCCAGACCCAAGACTATAAGGCAGTTGAGGTCCTTCCTGGGTTTTTTGTGGATACTACAGAAGGTTTGTAGAGCAGTACTCTTCTGTAGTTCGACCCTTAAATGACCTGCTTAAAAGAGAGCCTTTACTGAAGTATAAGAAAATGAAACAACGTCAGCTTTCTGGAAACTAGCCTCTGGGAGACGAATGGCCACCAGTCTGTCAAACAGCATTTGAAGGAATAATTGAGAAGCTCACCATGGCCCCAGTTCCTGGTTTTGCTGATTGGAAGCTCCTTTATATAGTACACACTGATGCATCAAATTCAAGAAGGAAGAATGAGGATTGTAGCGTATGCCAGTTGGGGACTAACCAAAAGCGAGAGAAATTACCCTGTACACAAATTAGAATTTCTTGCTCTAAAATGGGCTATCAGTGAAAAATGTCAGGACTACTTGTATTGGGCAACTTTTAAGGTTCTGACAGATAATAATCCACTAACTTATGTTTTGACTACAACAAAATGGGTTGTCACGGAGGCCACAAGTATCACTGCTAGAAGATGATGATGATGATGATGCTGTTGAAGTAGATAAGAAGATAGCCATGCTAAAGGATCGAGTTCAGCATTCATCCCACGAGGATGACATCTTAAGACAAGAAATCTTCAAGGCTGTATGTAAAACAAATCAAGTGCAGAGCTTAATGCAAATGGAGCATTCAGAGGAAGCAAATCGGCTTGCAGAAACTCTACCTGATACAGTAGCAGCAGTGGAGACCCTACTGTGTGGAGAAAATGCCATTCCCAGCAACTTTGGCTAGGGCAGCCCACTCTACCCAGTATGATAGCAGAAGACTGGAGAACCTTTCAGAGAAATGATGTCCACCTGTCAAGAGTCATATACTTTTTGGAGATGAACATGGGACCAGCTGAAGGAAATCGGAGTGATGAAACAATTGAAGTTTACCTACTTTTGAGAGAATGGCCTAAACTAACCTTAGCTGATGGAGTACTTTATAGGCAGGTTTCAAACCATCGTGGTGAACAGTACAATCAGACCTTACTCTATCAATTGGTAAGGTTAGGGTTACAAAAACGGGAAATCTACTTTTTTTGGGAGGGTATTGCAAAAAAACGATATTATGTAATAATTAAACATTAAGTGCTATAAAAGAATGCTCACTTGTTATGAAAGTTTATTTCTGGGTGCATTTCATTTTTACTACCGCTATGCTCTGGTTAAATGGAAGTTAAACACTAAAAAAAGGGGCTTTTTAAACTGCAACTCTGGCTCCCTGGACGTGCATCAGCACCCTGCATTACAGCAAAGCAACGCAAAAAAGATTTTCCTTCTGGGGAGTGTCATCATTGGATGTTATTTTTTGTGCTTGTGTGTACTTATTTTCCTTTTACTTCTTACAATAGTATGCATTTTTTTTTTAATCCCTGTGCCATTAATTCTGAACACTACTGTAAGTAGAGTTTGAGAAATTTGAAATACTTAATGGTAAAAGTACATACTGCAGAGCAGTATATTAAGGTCTGATATAACTGTTTTAAGAACATAAGAAAATGTAAGTGATGCACTTTTTCCAAGCATATACTTTCTTTAAAGGTATTTACATGTGAAAGAGTTGATTGTGTATTTTATATGTCGTGACTATTCCCCCCCCCACCCCCAACAGACTAAAAACATCCCAATCATTTAAAAATGACACCACAGTCAACAACAAAAATATTAGTAAGTATACAAGTCTGTGTATTAAACCAATAACCCAAAAATGTGTAAAAATATCTTGGTGATTGATTATTCCAAGACATGTTATGTTCAAAATACAGTAACTTAAAATACAGTACAATTTTTTAAATGTATATCTTGTTGTGACAGTCTGGCTTGCAGTGGTGACGTCACGAACCAGGAAGTAACTGAAACCACAACAATGGATGGGCGGGCGAAACTGAACGCAACGGCGTTCAGTTAATTTTATTAATCAAAATAAACAAAACAAAAGATTTAAACAAAACAGAAAACAAAAAGGCGTTGGCCAAACAAATAAACAGACAAACAAGTAAGTGACGTGCTGGCTAAACCAGCACGTTTTATGCAATTGTTTTCTTGTACCTCTCTATCTCCCCGTACTTCCTCTCTGCATCCAACACTCAACACCGCAGCACAGACAGCTGTCGGTTCTTATACTCTGGCCGAGGGTTAACTAGCTGTTTATCTTATTACCCCTCGGCCACAGTCTGCAGCGTTTGGTAAGGATGCATGACTGTCAGCTAGTTAAATAATCAGTAGCTGATCAGTCATGCATCCTCACGGGTTTTAAATATAAATATAAAAAGGCGGCGCTTTTACCCAGCGCCGCAAACAAAAATACAAATAATAATACATAGGGCGGGACACTCCGCCACACATGCCCCCTGTGCGCAGCACACATGGCCTTTTCGCCACCTCCCCCTTATTCCCTAAAGTCCCGGCTAGCAGTCCCGGCGCAGGAACAGGGGCAGCAACGGGCCAAAGGTGGCGGCCACGGTGGGATGTCCTCCTCCCACCCAAACAGCCGTAGCGTTCCAATGGCCAGCGCACAGGCCGGCTCCTTTGGCCAAAAATTTTTGGGGTGGTCTCCAGACCTGCCCCCTTCTTCATGGCCGGCAGCTGCCCTCCGTGGGGCTCCGGCCACCCTCTCTCCTGCAGCGAAATTGCTGCGGGGGGAGCTGGTCTCCTGACCTCCCCCCCCTTCTTCGTGGCCGGCAGCTGCCCTTCATGGGGCTCCAGCCACAGTATTTCCTGCCGCGAAAGTGCGGCTGGGGAGCTGGTCTCCTGACCTCCCCCCCCTTTTCCGTGGCCGTCAGCTCCCCTTCATGGGGCTCCAGCCACAGTATTTCCTGCCGCAAAAGTGCGGCTGGGGAGCTGGTCTCCTGACCTCCCCTTTTCCGTGGCGGCAGCTCCCGTTCATGGGGCTCCAGCCACAGTATTTCCTGCCGTATGGCAGGACTGGTAGCGACCCCAAGCAAAACAGGACCCTCGGGAGGCGATGGCAGCAGCAGCGGACCCTCGGGAGGCGACGGCAGCAGCAGCGGACCCCGGGAGGCGGCGGCAGCAGCAGCAGTAGCGGACCCTCGGGGCTTGAACTTCGGGAGGAGCCCCTGGCCATGGAGGCGGCAGCGGAGCTCCACTTCTCCCTCGTACCCTATAACTGGTGGCTCTCCAGGCGTCGCGGAGCAACAGGCAGCCCCAGGCGATGCGGGCAACAGGCAGCCCCAGGCGATCGCGGAGCAACAGGCAGCCCCAGGCGATGCGGAGCAACAGGCAGCCCAGGCGTCTGAGACAGGCCTTCTTGGGCGAGCGAGGCAGGCATCCTTGGGCGAAGTGAGGCAGGCATCTTTGGGCGAAGCGAGGCAGGCATCCTTGGGCGAAGTGAGGCAGGCATCCTTGGGCGAAGTGAGGCAGGCATCCTTGGTAGGTGCGAAGCAACAGGCATCCTTGGGCGGTGCGAGGCAGGGCAGGAGCAGTTCTTCCCATGATGGTGGATGTGGAACCAGCAGGTATTCACCCTCTGCTGGTGGAGGTGGAGATGGAACCAGCAGGTATTCACCCTCTGCTGGTGGAGGTGGGAGGGCAAGCAGTCCTCCCACGGGGTTGAGGCGGAACCAGCAGGTATTCACCCTCTCCTGGTGGAGCTGGGAGCGGCAAGCAGTCCTCCCACGGCGGTTGAGGCGGAACCAGCAGGCATTCACCCTCTGCTGGTGGAGCTGGGAGCGGCAAGCTGTTCTCCCACGGCGGTTGAGGCGGAACCAGCAGGTATTCACCCTCTGCTGGTGGAGGTGGGAGGGTCAAGCAATCCTCCCACAGCGGTTGAGGCGGAACCAGCAGGAATTCACCCTCTGCTGGTGGAGCTGGGAGCGGTAAGCAGTCCTCCCACAGCTTGAGGCGGAACCAGCAGGCATTCACCCTCTGCTGGTGGAGGTGGGAGGGGCAAGCAGTCCTCCCACGGCGTTGAGACGGAACCAGCAGGCATTCACCCTCTGCTGGTGGAGGTGGGAGGGGCAAGCAGTCCTCCCACGGCGGTTGAGGCAGAACCAGCAGGCATTCACCCTCTGCTGGTGGAGGTGGGGAGACAGAGGCAGCTCTTGCTGCTCTGCAAATGGCGGTGGTGGAGACAGAAGCAGCTCCTGCTGCTCTGCTCCTGGCGGTGGTGGAGACAGAGGCAGCTCCTGCTGCTCTGCTCCTGGCGGTGGTGGAGACAGAGGCAGCTCCTGCTGCTCTGCTCCTGGTGGTGGTGGAGACAGAGGCAGCTCCTGCTGCTCTGCTCCTGGTGGTGGTGGAGACAGAGGCAGCTCCTGCTGCTCTGCTCCTGGTGGAGACAGAGGCGAGGGCTCCTCACCCTCTAGCGCTGGAGACGGCAGCAATGGCTCCTCTCCCTCTGGCGTTGGAGACGACAGCGGCGACTCCTCTCCCTCTGGCGCTGGAGAAGGCAGCGGCGACTCCTCTCCCTCTGGCTGGAGAAGGCAGCGACGACTCCTCTCCCTCTGGCGCTGGAGAAGGCAGCGACGACTCCTCTCCCTCTGGCGCTGGAGAAGGCAGCGACGACTCCTCTCCCTCTGGCGCTGGAGAAGGCAGCGACGACTCCTCTCCCTCTGGCGCTGGAGAAGGCAGCGACGACTCCTCTCCCTCTGGCGCTGGAGAAGGCAGCGGCTGGGCTTTTCCCGATGGAGCTGGAGATAGCGGTAGCCCTGCCATATCTGCAGCCAGGTAGTGGATTACCATGTCCGCAACCTCCGCGAGGGACACTGGGCAGTGTTGCTTTTCCCAGGCTTCCCATCGCTCTCCATCTCTGGCCCACAGGAGGTTGATCACATCGGGGAGGGCCTCTTCAGCATTCCTCCCAGGCTCCACCAGCCAGCCCCAGATTCCCTCAGAGGAGAGTGAACTCGTCTTAGCCAGCGGGCCCTCTCCCCTGGCGCCGGACGCTCAGGCTCCTCCATCTTATGCCATGCGTGGCTCTGGCTGAGTGGAAGATACCTCACTCCGCCACAAAGGAAGCACCACCCTTCCTCATCCAGACAGGCAAGGCAAACATCCGGCGTAGTAGAGACGCGACGGGACCTGTGACCGGGCCAGCTGCTCTTGATGCACCACCTGCTGCTGTTGCTGCTTTCTTCGGCCGCTTCTTCCCATTTTTTTTTTTTTTTTTTTCAAACACAAAAACACTTTTCGAAAAAATAAAAACGCCCTTTGTATTCCTGGTCCGGCTGTTGGGCGTTGTTTGTCCCACGCAGGACACCATATGTGACAGGCTGGCTTGCAGTGGTGACGTCACGAACCAGGAAGTAACTGAAACCACAACAATGGATGGGCGGGCGAAACTGAACGCAACGGCGTTCAGTTAATTTTATTAATCAAAATAAACAAAACAAAAGATTGAAACAAAACAGAAAACAAAAAGGCGTTGGCCAAACAAATAAACAGACAAACAAGTAAGTGGCGTGCTGGCTAAACCAGCACGTTTTAGCAATTGTTTTCTTGTACCTCTCTATCTCCCGTACTTCCTCTCTGCATCCAACACTCAACACCGCAGCACAGACAGCTGTCGGTTCTTATACTCTGGCCGAGGGGTTAACTAGCTGTTTATCTTATTACCCCTCGGCCACAGTCTGCACGCGTTTGGTAAGGATGCATGACTGTCAGCTAGTTAAATAATCAGTAGCTGATCAGTCATGCATCCTCACGGGGTTTTAAATATAAATATAAAAGACGCGGCGCTTTTACCGCGCCGCAAAACAAAATACAAATAATAATACATAGAGGCGGGACACTCCGCCACACTTGTCTATATAATATTTTGCAACTGAGGAACAACCAGATTATCTGATTCTAACTACATACTGTAAAGTTACCAAATGTTAAGCATAAAATACACAACATTTTACACAAATTTTACACATCGGATATACTAAACGTACACTCTGTTGGTTTCATGCAGGTACACTTTTCCTAATAAGTGTGCTGTGTTTTGTTTTAGTCTGTATTTTTTTTAAGTCTCATGCTCGCACACTGTATCACAAAGTGACACAAAGATAAAAAATCCAAAGCAGAAATATATTTAATCTTATTCACACTCACATGTGCAAAAAAGTGAATAAAGTGCTCAAAAGTGCTAAAATGCAAACATTTCAGCAGCCCCTGCTGCTATCATCAGTGCTGCTATCATCAACCTACTGTAAATAACATGAAACATCTTGTTGATTCTTCACAGCCACCTCTGTCTGGATTGTTGGGCACAGTTTTGTGCACTGGGGAGCAACGTGCCAGGAGAACACTCAAGCACCTCTGTCCACTGGTTCGGATGGAGGGGACTGAGATGGCATCTTTAAAAAAAAAAAAAAAAGTTTATGATTTAATTTTCAATTCCCCTGTTTCTGAACCTGATATCCTGGTGATCCATGCTGGAGGCAATGATTTAGGAAAGTTGAAAAGCGTGGAATTAATTCAAAGATTTAACAAATTTGCATGAGCTCTTTCCAAAAACAAAAATGATGTTCTCGTGCATCTCCATATGTAAAGGCATCTCCAAAAATAAACAAAGCACGTAACTGGGTGATCAATGTAATTTCTGATTTTGTAAGGGGTTTAGGGGATTCAATACCGCATCCTGAAATTAAATATGATCAGGTTGGGCTTTTTAGAGTAACGATATATTCCTAAAAACCTCCCGCATGGAATTAAACCAAACCTCCTGTAAATATGTTATCCTTTGCTTCCCATAACCACCCTCACACCTTTGTTTTTCTTTTATTGCATTATTTTATGTTTAAATAAAATATGTCTTATTAATTGAGAAATGTAAATGGACTTAAGTATTCATTTATGATATTTTGTGATATATGATACATGCTGCATGATATCTTGATATATGATACATGTGATATCTTTCAAATTATAAAGCAAGGTCGTGAATTAAGTTATGGTACAATAAGTATTCTTAAACTGAGCTATAGCTGCTGTACAACATCAAAATAATAATAACAAAATCTAATAACTTTAGGTGAAGAATGAGTTCTCCTGCAGCTTTACATAGTAATGTTTACATTTTTCCTGAAATATCACTAATGGAGACTTATTGTAGGAGTGAGGATCAGTGTAATTTACAGTGATATTAATATAACTTAGTTTAAAAGGAACCTACAAAAGCCTAAATACTTCCTTAGGGTATGGCAAGAATTACATTTTTGGAAGAAGCAAGAAACATTCAACAAGAAGTGATTTAAACTACACACAAATATAAATTATACTAACAAAAAGACTAACCTGTATTTTTGTGTCAGCGAGTACATGTCTATGTAACAGTTAAACAGGGTGGTATGATCATGATATGGGGGTGTTTTAGCAGTGCAGGGACAAGAGATTTGATTGAAAAATGAATGAATGCAGCCATGTATCAGAACATTCTACAAAGTATTGATACCATGTGTTTGTAGGCTGATTGGCAGAAACCTTATCTTTCAACATGACAATGACCAAAAGCCTACGGCTAAGTCAACTCTGGAATTCTTGAAGGAGATAAAAATATTTTAAATTACTTATGTATATGGTAGTTGTTAAACTACAACATGTGACGTGACGTTTTTTTTCCTAATATACCACGGATAGGGACTTATTGTGAAAGTGAGGATTAAAGATTTTCATGGAGGGAGAGCTATCCAAACTGTAATACATAAGTGTGTTTCGAGTACATGTCTATCATGTAACACAGCCACCATGTTAACTGGTACAGATGCCCATAATAAATCATGTAATTGCTCTGAAGCACATTATGTGCAGTAAGCCAATCGTTCTGTGTGTTCTTCTATTATCCATTCTGTATACATTTAAAGTTTACAGCTTTAGCCCACCTTCCCACGTGTAGACTTGATGAAAATGACAAATCAGTATCCTGTATATGAAGAGAAGTGTTCGTACTCATCTCCCCATTCAAATGATTGGAAAAGTTCAAAATCGCAGAGCAAATGTACAGTGGTGTTATAGCTTGGTTCAAGTGAGCCTACATAAACAACTAAATAACTCCAATAACACTTAAATACACCTTCCTGTACTGTACAACCTCTGTACAACCTCTGGAACTCACTCTGGATAAGGGTGCCCGATAAGCAAATAATAATTACAAATACTGTACTTGGTTTCGTATGACAGGAACTACTTTTTTGAAAAGAAGTAAACGTTTGTTGAGTGATTTTAAGTACGCACAAATATAAATTATACTATCAAAAGATATTTTTAAAACATTTATTTTTGCTAAAAACTCATTGCATATTCAAACACAGCAATCAATCTCCTGAAGATTAAATTAAATTACATAACATTAAAAACACATTAAACATAAATTTACTTTACATGTCAATATTTAAAACGACAAATGTTTGCAGTACCTCTGGCTTCTTAAAAAAAACAATGGCGTCCTCTAAGCTTCACAGAGACTCCAACAAACCTCCCCTTTAAATTTTGAATTTTGCGCATGCGCAGAAAGGCAAGAGGCTACTTATTTTCAGTGACACCGGCTTCGCACAGGGCACACGGCCACTGAGGGGACTTAATCAGAACCTAAGCTGAGAGAAGAATTATCGCTGAAAAAACTAAATTATTTCAAAATATGAAATAAGAGTGAAAAAGTGAATTAAATCAACGTATCCTTCTGTTTGTATGACCTATAAGAGGTTTCATCCATTAGGTAATGGTTACATTTTGTATTTGAAAGGGAATCAATATTAGCTCTTGAAGTTTAGAGGAGATTCAGACTTTTTCAGACTTTATCCCATTTTGATAAAGTGATTCATGTTAATATGTCAGATCATATAAGCAGTTTTACTATTTAATTTTCCAAATATACTGTAAATATTTAATCCCCAGTAACGGCAAGTGGCTCTGGTTGAAACATAATGTAGGCTACAGGTTAAGGTGATTCCTTGTTATAGCCCAGAACTGAATGGAAGTACTTAATGCTTGCTGTACTGAGAACTCTGCAATAATAAATTAACATACACAGTAGCACTATAGCAATAAAATGTACAATACAAAAAATGGTTACAAGCTATTTTTTCTTTTCAAAATATGGATTGCAATGTAATCAATCAGGCTGTGGAGTCTGTATCATCTGATGTGAAACCGCTAAACTCCACGTCTTCATTATCTGAACCAAAGATAACCCTAACCCTAACCCTAACCATCAATCATTCAATGCACAGAGCAACTACTTCTAGGCAGTTTGTTCTAGTCATGTGAGCCACGATATTTCCCCTCCGGCATTATTGTAAACTGGCTGCACTATACAAATGAAATACCCATCTCAGTAACGTCACACGAAGAAGAAAACCAGTCCGGCAGTGAAATGCAATCCCTCCCCTGTCCAGTGATATGTGTTTACAACCTTGTAGCGATGTGTCCGGTGGTGTGATGAATAAAGCCAATGTCCAGACTTGGATATGCCAGAAAACAGTCTGTATTTATTAATAATAAAACAATAAATCTGCCCCTCTACCAGCTATGGTATCAGAGGGTATACGGCGGGTTACAGTCCCAAAAACAAACAACAACAATACAATTGTAATCCAGTGGTGCACATATATGTCCCTCAAACCGGCTGGTGTGGTGCTGTGCGTGGCTCTGCAGTGGTGAGTCGTGCTCCTGGTGGTGATACTGGTTCTCTGGCTGCAGCTCCTTGCTACTCAATCCTCCGCAACTATGGCACAAAGCACAAAACAATAACAAACACAAGCTCCTGCTCCCATTTCAGCGTAAGGGGCCGTACTCGTGTGGCAGCCTCTCCTTTGTACTACCAAACTCCTCCCTGCGATCAGCCCGGTGCCATGGTGTATCCAATCACTGCCTGCCCTGCAGCTGATCGCAATGGAGTCATTCAGCGTACTTGCAGCTACGCGCTTCCTCCAAGATGGCTGACTCCCGGTTTTCGCCTACCATTGACTCAGCCTGTCCAGGGAGAAGCATACCACCAACCTTAAGTGGAGGATACTACAAAGTCTAAAAAACCCTGGAATTGGCATGCAGAAAGAAAAAAAACACGGGCTGTGACGGATAGTCAAATAAATTGTAACATTGAAGACATGGGCTTCGTATCAGAAAACTGGTGACGGATTCGGAAATCGCGTGTGACGGGTAAGTACATTAACTTGTTACATATATGTAATGGGCATTGATTTTAGTCTTAATAAAAGGGTGGTAAAACGCGACTGACGTGTGTCTGGGTAACGAATATCCATGTGCTGACTGTAAGTATGCTTAATCTGACAAGAGTTTAGCAATGCAATGTCAGTTACGTACTGTATAGTAAGTCTTTTCTCAACCCCCACACCCCACCCAGGCCCAACTCCCACTCTTAGAACCCCTTGATTTACACAGGGAGTATCTTAATAATTGCACCTTAAAACCTGCTGTATCACGGGTGCTGTTCCAATCAGATATTTCATAGTATTTAGTTCTGTTATTAATGGGTTATTAAATCACCCCTGAGGAAAAACACCAGTATAAAATAGATGCCTTTTCAATGTCGACTTTACGAAACTGACTGAAAGTATAGCATTGAAGTTCTTGCAAGGAACGTTCAATAAATATTCTACTAACACAGCCAGGGTGGCGTTTTTTTTTTTTTTTTTTTTAAATCGATTTTTTTGATTTTTAAATTATGGAAAAAAAAAATTTTTTCCATAGTTGTAGCTCTACAGTACCTCCAAACTATAAATTTAAGGATGCTGGAAATGGTGGTTTGTGAATAGTTACATTGTCACAAATGAACCTAAAACCTGTCTTCCCTTGTACAAGGTGCAATCACCTTTTTTGAGTGAGAGGTGTATGCTGCAGAGATAGATGTCTCTTTCATAGAAACAGTTTAATTGAAGTCTTCCCACGATGATGGGAATGGGAATGTAGAGATGGAAGCTCTGCTAACAAGATTTAAGTTTTTGCAGGTATCAGGCTTTTAAAGACACACCTGTGGTGGCTTTGACAGACTCACTGAGAGCAGAAACTGACCCAGGATTGTGACAGCTACTGGAAGCAGGCTGATCTTTGAGATACAAATGGAACATTTGTGAAACTGCATGTGTGTTAAAATGTTGTAATAACTGTACTGTGTTTTAAAGCATATAAAGCCAGCGGAAATACTAAACAAATTGTTAAAACACACTGTTCATACAAAAGTTATAATATGCTCTGTATTAACCTATAGTTAAGTGAGAGCATTCTATATTCCTGTTTATTCTGTTATAACAGTAAAAAATATTATTGTATCTTTGTAAGTCTGAGTAAAAAGGGAGCTAGGTTGGGGTCATGCTGACCAAAAAAACACCTGTGAAATGAACTAAGCTTGTCTTTGTCTGAACTACTGGTGCCAAGGTTTATAACCGTGAGGAGATAAGCAGAAACGAGAATCTCATTTAATTAACTCAAATGTTCACAGTCAAGTTTCATATTTAGCTTGATCTGAAAGTAGTCTTTAAGCTAAACACAGGTATTCTAGAATAATTCAAACAGAATATAAGTGTAAATGTTTTAAATGTATTTTAACAGAAGAACTGTTAAGTTTGAAAATAAGAGAATATAGTGCAGAAATTAACTTAAAGTAAAACTTCAGCCAAAGCATAATAGTACCAGTCTGTTAGGCATATAGTAGGATCTGCTAAAGAGAAGGTAATTAATTTGTTAACCTTGTCTTTGTGAAACAAAACGGTACCAGGCTCGTGGGTAACTGGAGAAAATAACTGATCTTTTTAAGAAACACCTTCTGGTACATGTAAGGGAGTATATGGTGAACTGTCTATGGCTTCATTAAATCATGGAAATTAATGAAGACCTGGTAAAACAAGTGAGAGGGAGCAATAGCATAGGACCATATTTAGATTTAGTAAGAATGCCATACGTCTGGGAAAATGCTTACATAAAGAGTCTTCTATTAATGATGAATGAAAAACAGGTGATCTGAAACTTGCCTGAACAGGATTTTTGTAAAGAAAGAAAGAGGTCACATTTAGTTTAAAGCAATGAATAGCTAAAATGGGACTGTTATATTTTGACTATGTTCTTGATAGACTGGATTTAAGTGAAAATAATTGGATATATAATTGCAGCCTTAGAAGTTTGATATGAACCTTCTACCAGCCTCTATCCAATGTGTTTTAGTTAATTGTTAAACCGCATCTATACATGTAATAAAGCCAACCTACTAAGAAGGATGACTTTTGATGTTAAAAGGAAATATATTTTAACCCAGGATTGGAATAATTAAACCAAAGTAGGTGTTATATATTAAACAGAGTTCAAAGGCTCTGTCTGTCTGTTCAGATTTCTATTACAGCTTTCTAAGCACAATCTATGCAGAAAACGCTTTTCAACTGTACCAGTGCATTTGCTACAGACTGCCTTTTTACAACGGCGCAGACATCAAAAGTTCTGTTTTTATTGCATTTAGCAACCTGACATTGTCTTTTATTCCGTGTGCCAGTGGGCAGCGCTGGCTGAACGTTGAGGGCGTTTGCCAGCCGGCTTTCGTGTCTCTTATCAAAATGTTTCTGCCGTAGCTCCAGGGCTAGATGCAAAATGAAGTCCCTCCGAGTGATTGCATTGCGGGTGCACTCCTTGTACAAAACCAAAGCGTTGATGGCTGACAGGTCCAAAACATTATACAGAATATAGCCATGCCATTTTATCCAGTATATCCACACCGTACTTCATTGCATTGTAAAATGCAACAGTCCCTGGCTTTTGTTTAGCATCAGTCCCGATGATCACTGATCTGTGCAGAGCTTAGAATACACACTTTTTTTTTTGCACCGTCACTCAGGGTGGCACAGTCGTTCTGCCTGAGAAATGTAGTGTAATAATAATAATATATGATGTGTAGAATGACTTTCATCAGTGTTTCAAGCACTCAACAGGATTATAATACGTTATTTCACAATGACTAAGTTGCCCAGACTAAATTGTCGGCTATATTTTATTGATTTCAATATGCCGCATAAACTACGGGTCTGGCGGTTGAAGAAGCAAATGCTTATAACTTATTCATTCTTAGGATTCTGCAGCTGAAACACCATATGGCTATTTAATTAAAATATTTAGTAACACTTAAGAACGGACATGCACGAGATATTCACAAACGCTGAGATATTTGAATTGCAAAAGCCATTCAAAAAGCAGCTATGGCAGTGCTAGTGTTAATTAAGACTTCTGACGTAAAAGCGAAGCAAAACCCCAAGGTAAAACCCTAGTCAAGTGTCACCCAACTTGGTAACCACAAGCTGATGTGATCCATACTCTGAAGATCTCTGATCGAGCTGATTGCTGTTGGTGTCATATTTAGAAGTCTTTGCCTTTCTATTTTATATTGATGCATTGCTATAAGGTATAGGATTTATGTCTTAGTTGTAGAGAGTGATATATATTGGATGTGGTAGAATTTAGCAGTGGGCGTTTTAGCTTTATGCATGCATAGCTTAAGGGCAAAACATGTTATAACCATAAACATATTGAAGTGTTAATGCTGTTATACCTGTTAAGGCACTGGACATCCCAGATTGCCTGTCAGTTGGGATTTGATATAGTCTGTAACTGCTCAATCCATTTTAAGCATTTAATAAGCGTAAGGAGTATTAATACTACTCTGATTCATTGTGTGAGCTTCTTGATTATTAAAAGTCATCTGGATACGTTGCACGAACGATCCACTTACAGGAGTCCGAAACATCTTTATGTCCTCCTGAAAGTCTCCACTGAGTTTAAGATTGTGCTGTGTGGTCCAGTGGTAAAAGAAAAGTACTTGTAACCAGAAGGTCCCCGGTTCAAATCCCACCTCAGCCACTGACTCATTGTGTGACCCTGAGCAAATCACTTAACCTCCTTGTGCTCTGTCTTTCGGGTGAGACGTAATTGTAAGTGACTCTGCAGCTGATGCATAGTTCACAAACCCTAGTCTCTGTAAGTTGCCTTGGATAAAGGCGTCTGCTAAATAAACAAATAATGATAATAATAATGTATAAATAAAAAGAGTATGTGCGAATATGACAACATACCAAACTAAATTACTCAATCTTAAATGAATACATAAATAAAGCAAATTATTTATCATTGTGGCATCAAAATGTGAACTACAATATGTGAACTACAGGAATTTAGCGATGGAGTACGCCAGAGAAAAATCCCCTCACTCACCCCAGTCATTCTTTTCTTTCTCTGATTTCCTCTTTCTGTTCAGTCCAAACACACACAGTTGTTACTTAGCACTACTTTGCTTTTATAGTGTGTTCAATTGTTAAAGTTCCTGATTGCACCACTAAATAAACCTGGTTTCATTCAGCGGGTCTTAACACAGTGCTCAATTGTCTATTTGGGACCCCATTGCACTGTCATCAGAATCACTTTGGCGCATGTGTTAATGATGGGGCAGGCGCACTATGACGGGGGCAAGACATGTCTTCAGAATATCATTTCAGTGCAGGATTTTTTTTTTTTTCTTCTTCGCTCCATTTATGCGCCACAGAATCGGGGGCAAGCGCCATTCGCACTTGCGCTCGCATTTGCGCTGTGATCAGAATACAGCCCTAAGAGTTTTAGTTTATAGACAGTAAGAGTTTATGATGTTTGTGTTTATAAAAGGTTTTTAAAACATACTTTTCATGTCTTTTCCTTGAAACTATATAAAATAGGTAATAAATGAAAAAATGATTTTGGGTTACTGGCATTATTTTGTTTGCACTATACACTTAAAACATCTTTCTTATTGAGCCCACAAAGAATAATAAACAAAAACTAAAAGAAAAATAAACACACCAAGTTATTTTTGTTCTCTGTATTCATTCGTGTTCTCTACAAAGACATTTCATCATTGATGACCTTTGACACCTTCGCTGGCTCATGAGTATTCGATCACCTCAAGTGAAAGTCGGATGTGCAGTTGAAAGTGAATTTCATAATTTTGAATTAGGTGCTAATTCATTTCGTGGAGACAATGGCATTGAGCAAATTCTCCACAAGTAATAAACGAAAGTATGAGGCTTTAAGCCAGAATGGGAGGAAGAGTTTGCTTTCACTGAAAACAGCGGCAAACCTCTGTGTCTCTGTGAACAGGCTGGCTTGTGTGGTGAAGTCAGGCCACGAAATGCAAACTAAATTACTCAATCTTAAATGAATACATAAATAAAGCAAATTATTTATCATTGTGGCATCAAAATGTGAACTACAATATGTGAACTACAGGAATTTAGCGATGGAGTACGCCAGAGAAAAATCCCCTCACTCACCCCAGTCATTCTTTTCTTTCTCTGATTTCCTCTTTCTGTTCAGTCCAAACACACACAGTTGTTACTTAGCACTACTTTGCTTTTTATAGTGTGTTCAATTGTTAAAGTTCCTGATTGCACCACTAAATAAACCTGGTTTCAGCGGGTCTTAACACAGTGCTCAATTGTCTATTTGGGACCCCATTGCACTGTCATCAGAATCACTTTGGCGCATGTGTTAATGATGGGGCAGGCGCACTATGACGGGGGCAAGACATGTCTTCAGAATATCATTTCAGTGCAGGATTTTTTTTTTTCTTCTTCGCTCCATTTATGCGCCACAGAATCGGGGCAAGCGCCATTCGCACTTGCGTTCGCATTTGCGCTGTGATCAGAATACAGCCCTAAGAGTTTTAGTTTATAGACAGTAAGAGTTTATGATGTTTGTGTTTATAAAAGGTTTTTAAAACATACTTTTCATGTCTTTTCCTTGAAACTATATAAAATAGGTAATAAATGAAAAAATGATTTTGGGTTACTGGCATTATTTTGTTTGCACTATACACTTAAAACATCTTTCTTATTGAGCCCACAAAGAATAATAAACAAAAACTAAAAGAAAAAATAAACACACCAAGTTATTTTTGTTCTCTGTATTCATTCGTGTTCTCTACAAAGACATTTCATCATTGATGACCTTTGACACCGCTCGCTGGCTCATGAGTATTCCGATCACCTCAAGTGAAAGTCGGATGTGCAGTTGAAAGTGAATTTCATAATTTTGAATTAGGTGCTAATTCATTTCGTGGAGACAATGGCATTGAGCAAATTCTCCACAAGTAATAAACGAAAGTATGAGGCTTTAAGCCAGAATGGGAGGAAGAGTTTGCTTTCACTGAAAACAGCGGCAAACCTCTGTGTCTCTGTGAACAGGCTGGCTTGTGTGGTGAAGTCAGGCCACGAAATGCATGACACAGAATGCTGAGTGAATGCACTGGTGCGCCGGTTTATTGTAAAATAAATTAAAGGTTTGAACAAAACAAAAACAAACACTGAACTCAAAACAAAATGGCACATTGGCCAAAACAAACAAAACTCTGAACACAAAGCCCAAAACAAGTATTGTGCTGGTGCTTCCAGCACGAATAGCAATTGTTTTTATTTTTGTTTCTCCCGACTCTCTCTCCTGTTCTCTCCACACTGAGCACCCACACTGTGTGCGTGAAACACTTGCCCATTTATGCAGCTGTGTCAAGATTTGATTGCTAATCAATCATTCAATTGAATCTCGGCACAGCCTGCATGTAAACTAATTGTGCACTCCCGTGCCCCATACAAATACCCACTTTAATCTGCACGTGAAGCGATTGTACAATCCCTGTGCCTAAATACAAATATATATTTTAAATCACCTCTACATAAACCCACACTTCATGCACCACTACACACATACATATAAACATCCCACATACAACATAAGAAACACAAAAGCACAGGGACTGGGCACCCCGCCACAGTCTCATCTGCAACAAATCTCTTACACACTGAAGTATGTAACGTCATTAAGAAACTAATCACAACAAATTTTCAGGCTGGCCTCTTTAAAAGCATGCTTCAGCAGTCAGCAGATGCTCTTTTGGTGTTCAGTAAAGAAGCTAATGGAACGACTCAAGTGAGTTTTGCATGGCATGGAATATCGCTTGAGCCAAACGTCCTTCTTCAGATGAATGGATCTTTTTATTTTAAATTGGAGTGTTGGCGCTATAATACATGATTAAATGTTATATTGCAGGTCTAAAATTAATATTATATTTACATATTGTGACAGGATGTATACGAATTCAGGTGCAAACAGTTAAAGTGGTGGGGTTTTGATAGGTTGTGCCTGAAATGAAAGTCACGTGGTGAAGGGTTGTAAAATGTTTTTTTTTAAATCACAGTAGTTTAACAGGAATACACAATGATCACTGTAGGGAGAGAGGTAATAGGGAAAGGTAATGGTCTTCAGACTGGTAAAAGAAAAAGGAAAATGGGCTTCAGACTGGTAACCAAAGCATTTTGAAACCTTGTAGACGTGTTGTTGGAGTGTTTGGGACCACACATGTGTTTAAAAGATATTTACTGCAGTTTCGCTGGTAACCAAAGCATTTAGAAACCTTGTAGACGTGTTGTTGGAGTGTTTGGGACCACACATGTGTTTAAAAGATATTTACTGCAGTTTCGCTAGTAACCAAAGCATTTAGAAACCTTGTATATGTGTTGTTGGAGTGTTTGGGACCACACATGTGTTTAAAAGATATTTACTGCAGTTTCGCTGGTATTCAAAGCATTTAGAAACCTTGTTATACCTGTTGTTGGAGTGTTTGGGACCACACATGTGTTTAAAAGATATGTACTGCAGTTTCGCTGGTAACCAAAGCATTTAGAAACCTTGTAGACGTGTTGTTGGAGTGTTTGGGACCACACATGTGTTTAAAAGATATTTACTGCAGTTTCGCTGGTAACCAAAGCATTTAGAAACCTTGCATATGTGTTGTTAGAGTGTTTGGGACCACACATGTGTTTAAAAGATATTTACTGCAGTTTCGCTGGTAACCTTTAGAAACCTTGTATACAGTGCCTTGCGAAAGTATTCGGCCCCCTTGAACTTTGCGACCTTTTGCCACATTTCAGGCTTCAAACATAAAGATATGAAACTGTAATTTTTTGTGAAGAATCAACAACAAGTGGGACACAATCATGAAGTGGAACGAAATTTATTGGATATTTCAAACTTTTTAACAAATAAAAAACTGAAAAATTGGGCGTGCAAAATTATTCAGCCCCTTAAGTTAATACTTTGTAGCGCCACCTTTTGCTGCGATTACAGCTGTAAGTCGCTTGGGGTATGTCTCTATCAGTTTTGCACATCGAGAGACTGAAATTTTTGCCCATTCCTCCTTGCAAAACAGCTCGAGCTCAGTGAGGTTGGATGGAGAGCATTTGTGAACAGCAGTTTTCAGTTCTTTCCACAGATTCTCGATTGGATTCAGGTCTGGACTTTGACTTGGCCATTCTAACACCTGGATATGTTTATTTGTGAACCATTCCATTGTAGATTTTGCTTTATGTTTTGGATCATTGTCTTGTTGGAAGACAAATCTCCGTCCCAGTCTCAGGTCTTTTGCAGACTCCATCAGGTTTTCTTCCAGAATGGTCCTGTATTTGGCTCCATCCATCTTCCCATCAATTTTAACCATCTTCCCTGTCCCTGCTGAAGAAAAGCAGGCCCAAACCATGATGCTGCCACCACCATGTTTGACAGTGGGGATGGTGTGTTCAGGGTGATGAGCTGTGTTGCTTTTACGCCAAACATAACGTTTTGCATTGTTGCCAAAAAGTTCGATTTTGGTTTCATCTGACCAGAGCACCTTCTTCCACATGTTTGGTGTGTCTCCCAGGTGGCTTGTGGCAAACTGTAAACGACACTTTTATGGATATCTTTAAGAAATGGCTTTCTTCTTGCCACTCTTCCATAAAGGCCAGATTTGTGCAGTATACGACTGATTGTTGTCCTATGGACAGAGTCTCCCACCTCAGCTGTAGATCTCTGCAGTTCATCCAGAGTGATCATGGGCCTCTTGGCTGCATCTCTGATCAGTCTTCTCCTTGTATGAGCTGAAAGTTTAGAGGGACGGCCAGGTCTTGGTAGATTTGCAGTGGTCTGATACTCCTTCCATTTCAATATTATCGCTTGCACAGTGCTCCTTGGGATGTTTAAAGCTTGGGAAATCTTTTTGTATCCAAATCCGGCTTTAAACTTCTCCACAACAGTATCTCGGACCTGCCTGGTGTGTTCCTTGTTCTTCATGATGCTCTCTGCGCTTTAAACGGACCTCTGAGACTATCACAGTGCAGGTGCATTTATACGGAGACTTGATTACACACAGGTGGATTCTATTTATCATCATTAGTCATTTAGGTCAACATTGGATCATTCAGAGATCCTCACTGAACTTCTGGAGAGAGTTTGCTGCACTGAAAGTAAAGGGGCTGAATAATTTTGCACCCAATTTTTCAGTTTTTATTTGTTAAAAAGTTTGAAATATCCAATAAATTTCGTTCCACTTCATGATTGTGTCCCACTTGTTGTTGATTCTTCACAAAAAATTACAGTTTCATATCTTTATGTTTGAAGCCTGAAATGTGGCAAAAGGTCGCAAAGTTCAAGGGGGCCGAATACTTTCGCAAGGCACTGTATGTGTTGTTGGAGTGTTTGGGACCACACATGTGTTTAAAAGATATTTACTGCAGTTTCGCTGGTAACCAAAGCATTTAGAAACCTTGTATATGTGTTGTTGGAGTGTTTGGGACCACACATGTGTTTAAAAGATATTTACTGCAGTTTTGCTGGTAACCAAAGCATTTAGAAACCTTGTAGACGTGTTGTTGGAGTGTTTGGGTCCACACATGTGTTTAAAAGATATTTACTGCAGTTTCGCTGGCAGGTGGTGAAGGCAAGTGGAGTGGAGCCGGCTTGGCAAGTCCACGGAGCGAGAACGACTGTTACAACTTATAATCAGAAGTAACCAAGGCGCACACTTACCTGGGAGTTGTTACTGGAGAACTGGAGCGCCACCTTGTGTAGACCGGAAGTACACCCAAACTGTTAAAGAAAGTTAAAGTTTTGTTTTGTCTTTGTTTTGTTTATGGTTTGGGCTAGCCAAACCATAACAGATAGTCAGGGAGCAAGCAGTGAGTTAGCGCCCCAAACCCAGGCTAGGTTTTATTTTCATATTTTCGATATCGTTTATACGAGTTTCACTTGTTTGTGAATAAAACCACTTGCTTGTTCTACTTCAGCCGTTGTGTTGGTCGCATTCTTGGTTGGATTACATCAGGGATCCAATAACAAGTGATCTAACAGTTCACATAATGAGACATCTCGTCATGAGCAGATACTGAATTCCCTTCCAAAATGAATACAGTGCATTGTCATCCACAAAGCTCTCAAAAGTATGTAATACACGCAGCAGTCATAAAAAAACTGAGCATTCAGATCCTCAAGGGAAGAGCTTGTCAAAAAAATGTGTCTTTATGTGGTGTTTTTGGTGAAATCAGGGCAGTTTTCGTATTTTGCTTCATAATAACTGAATACATTTTATTTAAAGTGCATAATACATACAGTTTAAAGAGAAATAATGGAAAAAACACCATAGTGTTACATGTAAAGTTTTATTCACTCTAGATCTACTGTACAATAAAAGCGACAAACTGCAAGGCTTTGCAATGTGTATTTTGCTGCCATCAAGAGATAACTACTGGACTGCACAGAGTAAGTTTCTGTTGTAATGTCTGAGAGAATTTAAAAAAAACATGTTTAAAACAATGCTTGTATTTAAAATGTCTTGCTAGCAAACATTGCATGTTTTACAGTATGTGTCTTGCGGCTCTTGGCCATATGAAATTTTGGTATGCGGCTCGTAGGGTCAGGAAGTTTGGCCGCCCCTGATGTATTATATGCCCTTTATTGACTGACAGAAACCCTGCCATTGCCTGTGAAAGCTGATTTAGTGGGCAGAAAGCTCTACTAAGCTGATACTAAACTTACATAAGCAGGACATCATGTAATGCCTCGCTATTCAGACATCAACCATTCTTTCTCAAATTTGAAATGTCTGAATACCTTCTGAGCAAGCCGAATTCTCCTCTCTGAAAGAGGGTTTTAACATTTCTGTTCAGAAAAATGTACATTAGTTCTGTGCATGGATGTTTTAAAATCCATCCGATGTATTCTTCCCCTGGTGTTGAGGATAGAGGAGGTGGCGGTACAGGTATCCACAGAGCTGTACCCAATTGTGATGACATTGTTTTACAGAGGTTTATGGAAGCATCTCTCTGTCTGTCTGTCTGTCTGTCTGTCTGTCTGTCTGTCTGTCAAACATACAGTTTTATAAGTGCCCATGGTGGGTGTAGGACACGGTAACTTACTTTTACCATGATCTCATTGTTCATGATCTGAAAGCAGTCTTTGCATTTACAGCTGTGGCGGGGGATGCATATCACTGACATGCTTGTTAGCAATAGTGACATGTTCACCTTTAGTACTGGAGATAATGAGTCTGGAGATGGTCCATCTGCACTGCATACTTAATAGAGATTAATACATCTGTATATCGAGGGATCTATTTTTAAAGCCAAGACATGAAGTCTTTAATGGGTTTCCCAGTTCACTTTCATGAAACAGTATTTGCCTTGTTTTTTTTAATTAACTATACATTGATATTATATTAATGTTCACTGGTGTTTAATACACTGTACTGTTTGATATGGTTGTCTATGTCAGTAGTAAAAGGTTATAATTCATCCCTTAATTATTTTATCAGTATGAGAGGTACTCTGTACCGTTACTTATTTTGATGCCGGTACTGGGTACCGGGATTTATTTAATCTGCTTTTCATCCAACGCGGAAAGGTTCTGTCCACTCACACAGTCCACTAGCGCGACGTTTCTCAAACGCGCTTTCATTCAGCACAGTTTGTGCTGCTTGCATTCTGTTTCCTCATGCTTCTGTTTCTGTTAGCTGCTATTGGCCGCCATTAACGTCAGTATAATCACTGCATGTTGATTGGCCGAGCTTTCATTCTGATCAGATTTTATTTTAGTGTGAGTCACAAATCTCCGCCCATTTTGCTTTGTGTCAGTGCTCATTCGTTGATCAACGAGAGAAGACTTGAGCAGTGCAACGTAAAAACAGCGATATGGAGTAATTATCATTATTATGAAGTAATAATTATGTTATTTTGTGTGGCAGAGAAACTATATGAAATATTCCAAACGAACATTGTTGCAAGTGAATTTGAAGGCAAAAATCCACGTCAGTGTTGGCCATAAATTACATAGTTAATAAATATCAGAAATAATTATCCTTGCCAGAATTAGCGCGACATTTTCTAAATGGCAAGTGATGTGTGGGACAGTAGGGATTAACAATAACGGGATACAGATGGAGGTGTGCGTCACGCTTTTCAAACACTGGCCCAACTTGCAATACATGTTAAGCATTGTGATCAACGTTTTGTTTTGTTGTGATCCTAGTATTTTCTGTTATGGGGATTGTAATAAATGAAAACCAAAACGGCGAGGTGTTTTTTCTATGTACACTGCCCCCTTTTCTAAAACATTTTGAGTATATTTAAGTTAAATGTGAGTTTTAGTTTTTCTTAAAAAAAAAAAAGGCAGAAGTAAACCACAGAAATGATATTAAAATTTCCCTTACAACATTCATCTTCCCCTGGGTCCTAAAGCCCTTAGTTTCCAGTATGACTAGTACACTCCGTCACAATGTGGCACACTCAAGAGAAACATTTACTCAAAAAAAGAAACCTGATTGGAGGGAATTGCCAAATGGTAGTCCAGTAATCCAGGTTTTATTAGGATTATATTGCACTGTCTACTTGAATTAGTTTCTTATACGTTTAACCTTATAACCGGCCAAACTGGTGACCTCACAAACCACATTCAAATCAATAGTGACAGATTTACTGTGCTATTAGTTGCAGTAAATGGCTACATGTCATTTGAGTCTGACTGTATGTATTACTGTCTCCTAAATTCTGATTTAAATGCTGCTGTTCATTGATTGTTTTCAGAGAAATCAGTGGGTTAGATATTGTTAAGTTGTTAGGTCAAAGATTTAAGTGCGTTATCTAAAGACCGATAGAGAATTTGTCTTTTTATCGTCTTAATCTATCCTGTACATTTTAGTTATTGAGATCTGCTGGAAGTAGCCCAGGCAAGCTCTTTGACCAAATAGGAAAATTATAGGACTTTATAGTTTAGTTATTTTATAAGCAAGGTTATAAAAAAAAAACACTGAAGCAACTACAAAATAAAAAAATTAGCCCTTTGCAATAAATATATAAATAAATAAATAACAAAGTCCTTTGCAAAGCACAGAAAGATATTTTTTTCATCCTTTACACTTTTGTTATCTTCGTGTTCCGTCATCTGATAGCTGATTGCTTTAAGTCTAGACTTTTCTGTCCCTTAGCAATAAGATGCAATTCATTGTACACGGACCTTAAGTAGCATCTATCATGATGTGACAGAGAGAGAAAGAATCCAAGCTGAAAATCTCCTTCCCAACCAATGCTTTCCCATAGATGGGGCGACTCGACGGTAGGCAGAAACCGGAAGTCGGCCATCTTGAAGAAAGCGCGTAGCTGCACGTATGCGAAACTAATCCCTTGTGATCAACGATGGGGCAGGCAGCGAGTGGAGAAACCATGGTGCTGAGTTGATTGCAGGAGGGAGTTGGGTAGTACAAAGGGGATGCAGCTATGTTTTGTTTCCCATGCTTTTTAAATTACTGTGGCAGGGCAAAAGCCCTGCATATGTAAATAGTGTGTGTGGGAATGTAAGGTTGGCAGGGATGGGGTTAAATCCATCCCTGCCAACAATCACAGGTGTGGCCATTCCTCTATTAGGTACATGAGTGCTAATTGGGGAATGGCCACATGTATTAAAAGTTTGGTGGATGGAGTTTAGGTGAGTGTATGCACGCATGCGTGTGTATGTGAGTGCATGTGCATGTAGGTGAGTCTATGTACGTGTATGTACTGTGTTTTGCGACGTGTAGTGAAAGCGGCTGCCCAGCCTACCAGCCTGTATTGTTTTCTTTAAATTGTTTATTTTGGCCTTTGTGCCCTGTTTCTTTGTTTGTCTTTGTTCTTTTCGTTTAATAAAAGTGCACACCGGCGCTTTCACTGCAGCTTTCTGTCTCTGAGTCTCTAATTCCTGCCGGTAACAGCTTGGGCCGTGACACTATCCTGTCACAATTACATTCTTATGTTTTCATGGAAACCCTGCAAAAGTTAACCTTAGCCTATAATTTCAGCACACAAACCAGAACCAGGGGACACAATTGGAAACTAAGTGGAGATAGACCTAGGACAGAGGGTATTAGAGTAGCGTGTGCATGGAACCGGTTATCTAGCTATGTTGTTGAAGCTGAAGCATTGGGACCCTGTAAGACCCAGCAAAGTTTTGGGATCAAACTGCTACTGGGAACCAGTAAAGCAGTGATGGGCTGAATGGCTTCCTCTCGTTCGTACATCTTTTTAATGTTCTCCTTATGTTTTTATATACTACACGATCACTGAGCTTTGCGTTAATAGCTTTGATATTCTGGCCCAATAGGCTTACAACTTTAACAATGTAAAAGCAAATACTGTGAACATTAACTGTATTCTGCCCCCCCTCACTACTATTTACTGTAAATTACCCCATTGGACTCTTGCCATGGTTACCATTTTCAATTCCCAGTGGGAGTCAGTGGAATGTGCCAGTAAGTTACAAAGCATGAAAGCTGCCTTGTGTTTTGTTCCAAATGCAATACATTACTAGCTGCACCTGTACTGTAATTAACATTGCTGTAGTTCATGCTATCAAAATGAATTTCTTCTATTGACCTTATACAGATTTACTATATGAAACATTGATAGTTCACAATTAATTATTTAGAGACAAAAAGCCTACCAATCAGTGAAAAAAAACATTATTGACTAGTTTAATATTTACTTCTTTAACCTTTAATGAATTGGTTATTTTATATCCTGCATTTTTAATAACATTTTACAGTGCTTGATTTGTTCCTTGGTTACAGCATGAAGACGACAGTTTTACACATAATACATGGAGAGTGGAGTCAGTGGAAGGCAGCAGTAGGCAGGCTTGAGCCTGTCAATCCCATTACACAGCAGAACAGCCCACATAATAACTGCTGGAATAATGACATGATTGGGACACAGAACCACATTACTTTCCCAAGGAGCTGCAGTCAAACAATTACTGTTTCTGAATGACATACAGTAGTCTTGTGTATATTTTTCTGAGATTATCCCAGTTGTGCATCACTTGAGTATATTAATAAACACTACCGTGTTTACTGTGTCTTAAGAAAAGCCTTCTTTATTCTCAGCTTGATGCTTTTCAGTAAACAGTAGCAGAAATGTTCTATATTTAGAAGCCCCAATGCATGGTAACACAAAAATAATCACTAAGTGATGGAGTTCATACCCACAATGATGATGAGAAGGACCTTCTTCAGTAAAAATCATTACGTGTATCATAATCTGTGGGCATATGGAGGCTGACCGACTGTCAGACTGTATGTCACCCTTACATTTGTACATACTTTTATAGACATACTTATACAAGAAACTTGTGAAGAAACTTAATTTGGACATTCTTTAGCACAAGTCAGAATTTGGGGGTGTCTGTATGTTAGTCTTATGTTATGAGCATTGGCTCTGCACATGGGTGTGCTCGTGTGTGTGGGTGTGTGAGTTTGGAGGCTTACATGGTGATGACATTGCTTGATTGTAATAATGCGGGAGGGATTGATTGATTGCTTAATTGTTTGATGTGTAAGTGACTGGGAGAAAAGTGTAGAATGTGGCCAGGTGGGGATTAAATAATTCATTCTCAATGAGCCCTGGCCACATTGTGTAAAAGATAGACAAATGGTGTTTGGGGAGAGTGAGTAGGAGAGTAGCGCTGAGTGGCGTAAGTTTAAATATAAAAGAAGCCTGTGTGGCATGTTTATTTACACACATTTATAGTTTATACTCAAGACAGTGTTTTGTGTAAGTTTTTGAATAAAGCCTCTTTCTTTTGTTCCTGAACCAACCCTTTTACTTGTCTTTGTGTAACACAACCCCCGAAGACTGCACTAGACAGGCACAACAAACCCCTATATTGACAACGTCACAGTCTCTCTCTCTCTCTCTCTCTCTCTCTCTCTCTCTCTCTCTCTCTCTCTCTCTCTCTATATATATATATATATATATATATACATATTTAATCACAGACAATAGCAGAATTACAATAATTATGTTCAATTAGGTAGATGGTTATCTTTTGAAAATAACCCTGGAAGCTAAACTAAAACTAGCATCTCTCACTGGTTTCTGCATCAAAAGGAAGCCATTATTTATTTATAAAAGATCACTCAGAGGTGTGCCTCTTTGCAGCTGGAAAGCTGTGTAGATTTTCTAATTAATCAGAAAGCTGAAGCAAAACAAAGGTTTGTAGGTGAATTCTAGTTTGACATGCAACAGAATGTCCTGCTCTTATGATGTGCTTATTGAACCTGACGCCTCTGTGGGGTTCTCTTATCATTTGGGACCAGGCTTTATTAACAGCAGTGTGGAGCTGAATATGAATCTTTTAAGACATCTGTTGTACTGAAATGAGCAACACACATCCTCCTTGCCATCCAGACCTTTGCAGATCTTGATAAGGTTTTTTTTTTTTTTTTATCAGTTTTATTGATTTGAACTTTCCATCCAATAACTGAAAAGATTGTTAGGTGTTAATAGGTAAGGAGAATGATGGCACAGCTGAGAGAAATGAGCAGGGTGAACTGTATACAGGTTTTATCAGGTGGACTGAAATGCAATAATAGGAATATAGTAATAACTTCCATTTATCTTGTATTGTTATTTTTGGTCAATCATGTTACACAGTCTGCAGCACAAAATGAACCCTGAAGAACCTGGTTGGACATGATCAGAGGCTGCAGTTTTTATCCATATATCGCCCCCCATTCTGTATACTAGCAGGAGGTTTGACATCATTCACTGCTGGTTTCATTAATGTCTAAACTGGATGCAGTCACTTCATTAGAAATGTCATCAATTTTAAACCAAATACATTAATAAGTGCTTCTTGTGGAAACTGTTGCAGGACGAGATCTATTAATCTGGGATTCTCTCTCTCTCTCTTTTTTGTTACAACTGCCTGTTGTATAAATCCCTTGTAAGAAAACAAGGCCTAATATTTTCTTAATACCTATTGAGACCCTGAGAGTAAAAATCACCAGACACGGCCAACAATTTCAAACCACAGTAATCAGGTTTTATTGTTAACATATAGGTAAACTTCTACAGAGAAATGTACTACTAGAGTTTAGGAATTAGCCCTGATACAGAGTAACAAATAAAGTAAAATACTTAGCTATTAGCTCAGGACAGTTGGCGCGTGTCAGCCGCTCTCCTGCATTTTCCAACTGTGTTGAGATTCACATTGTAGGGCACACACGTAACCCAAAATCCCACCCCATAATAGACACAATCTCAAGCCCCCATCCTCTGCTTGCACGTTCCTCAGACAGGCAGATCAGGGGACAGAGGGGAGAGAGAGAGAGAGAGAAGGGAGAGAGAGATAGAAAGAGAAAGAGAGAGAAACAGTTCCCTGCAGTGCAGCTTCCTGATTGGTGAATTTCTAACAGCTAATAACCATATAATCTAACTGATACAGCAACAGGCAAAAGAAACAAAATAGGGAGAAAGGATCAAATATATAATTAAACACACCCAGAGTATAAAGCTCATCAAAACATAAAACAGCTTGTGTTACTGCAGCAGACATCCACTCTGGTGTGGTTACTGATTCCTTTATGTTTCATTCAGGATTTAAAACATTGTAAAGCAAACAAATATCTCAAATATCTTGCATCTCAGAGGGAGTCATTATAATACATTGCAGTTGCTGTATTAACGTAGGCACATTATAAATTATAAATACAGCAGTGTGTCTAAACACCAAAGTGTGGTACTGCACATATCGCACGTAAACTATTTGCAATTGTTGCAAAACAAAGCACTGTAATACAATATTTGCCAATTTACATAACAGTGTTCAAAAAACAGTTCTTGCTCTGCTTTCTCAGTCCATACCAAAGTAATCTAACATATTTTTTTGCGCCATAAGTGTGTGTTTACCCAAGACAGAAATGGTGCGGGTCTGCAGTGAAGGCATTCAGATCTGTGTTGTCTTCCGGCACTATAGGTCTGATGGCTTCGCTGTGGATCCGCAGTACGAAAAATGACGGCTTGGCAGGAACACGTTTCAGAGGACGCGTGATTCAGCCTCCGTTTCCTGAGTCATCGGGGGGTTGCAGGGGTGAATCGAGATTAATAATAACACAATTGGCGATTCCAAATTGGGGAGAAAACTGGGGTAAAAATAATTTTAAAAAGCAACAACAACAACTAAGCACACACACACACACACACATGCATACAGACTGGCTTAAGGATAGGCGTAGTGCAAACAATTGAGGCTGAAAAATTTAATTATTTTGCACTGCAGCCTATGTAAGCTTAAGAGCAATGCAAATTACTGAACACGCAGACATAATGAGCTGCAATCATGATAATGAGGGTCACAATGAGCGCCGCCTGTGCATCCGGCTATTTAGCTGCCGCACTTACAGCCCAGAGGTGAGGTGAGTTAAGAGTACAGAGAGCAGTAGGCACTGTATGAGATTTGTGGAGCAAGAAAATCAAACCAAACAAAAAATATATGTCAGAGGAGCAGAAAGTAAGTTTTGATGGCTGAGGTCACTCAGCATATTTGGAAAAGCCTCAGCCAACATCAGTTATGCTACAAAATAAGCCATATGGTTCTCTATAGTGGAGAAAGTTGATGCTGTCAGTGTTACCAGCAGGTGATGAAAAGGTGAAATTCAGCTATTCCTGCAGAGTGAGACGATAACACCTTAACCACCACATACTCCGGCAACCCACACAAAGTGACCTTGGGGTTGAATATGCGGGGTCTTCTCTGTCTTGCCCTTCTCCTCAGAAGGTTTTCATGCCTGTCCTCAACAAGAGCCAAGCTTAGCCGCATCAGGAAGTGCAGCCATCCTGAGGCCAATGACAGGTCCCTGAAGGTGTGTGATTTTATACAGCTCTTAATTACTCACTTCTGCAATGGTTTGCATGTTGTAAGTTTTTGGAGGGTCAGCAATTGCCCAAGTGCAAGGCAAAATCCTTACATCTCATTATAATGTTTGCACCCACTTAGTATGCTCTGTTCTTCATTTGAATACATTTCATATAATTTAAATGGATTAATGATGGCAAAGTGTTCATTTGATAGTGGGTACAGAACGTCAAGTGAAAAACATTCTTTACATACGCTGCATTTTCAGTGGCCGCTAAAGTCCCACTTTATGGCCGCTAAACATGGTTTGCGTGTACAAAATGCATATTTTGCAGCCGCAGATTACTTTGCAAGTAGCCATAGATCAACCCCTTAGTATCAATTATTAGCATTACTCTACTGTTAGTGAATTTCATAATTGGCTTGCCTATTGTATACATTTATTAAAAATATAAAACTAATACATAAAATGTATTCAATGTGTCAAACCATGAATTTTTATCCAACTATTTATCTAATGTCATATGTATATTCTGATGAAGTTAAGCAGGCATCCACTGTGGTTTAAACCAGAATGCATTATTCTACATAACTGTTTGTTACACAACAATGGATCTTGTCTGTGAAGCGCAGTGTGGTGTGCCATACAAGAGGAGGTGTAGGTTACATGGTAAACATGAGGATAACCCCTCCACGCAGCTGCTGTGAGATAGACAGTGCTAGGGATTAGAGCTAACAAAATAATTCCACAAGTCTTACTTGCTGGGCACTTTCATTTGTTATATCAGTCTTAAATGACCAGTTTTGAAAAAAACAAATGTTATAGTAAATATGTATCTTTTTTTAAAACATGATATCTGATACTACTCTTAGTTAAATAAATACCTGTTTGCAAGCCATGTTTTCAGTTGGTGTTGCACTGGCTTGGTAGTTTCATTAGGAGGGAGAAATTGTCCCCACCCCTTCAATGGCTTCTTTCCTGTCATTAACCAAATTGATGCTTTCCCTATTGACTGACATGCTTTCAGCCAGTAACGTGCGTTGACCCAGAAGACACTGCTGAGAATAAATGAACCAGGAAGTGCAAGCATAAACAGCTATGTTGAGAATAAAGTTGTTTTAAATTTAAAATACATGTTTGCTATAACAAGTGTTGCTTTCAAAATGGCGCCCTAGTGGTGCAAAACAGGTAAGATTTATGAAATGAGCTACAATTGCTTTAAAACATTATAGGAAAAAAGGGAAGGTGTGTTTGCATGAACCACTCAGACTTGTAGTTACACTCATGCATCTGTACACAAGATACTTTATGTAATTACAGGCCAATCTCAAATCTACCTTTTCTGGCCAGAATTTTAGAATGGTGGTAGCGTCTCAGCTTCAGTCCATTTAGTGTTAAATCAGCTTCATTAACCTTTCCAATCCGGTTTTAGATCTGTACACAGCACAGAAACTGCCTTAGTTAAAGTAGTAAATGATTTGTTGATGGCTGGAGACCCATACATTCCTGTTTTGTTTGATCTGAGTGCAGCCTTTGACACTGTGGATCATGACATTCTTTTACATCGTCTGAAGAACCTCATTGGTTTTTTTGGTACATATCGCCAATCTTGGCATCATTACATTGGCTACCTGTAAAATTTAGAATAAACTACAAGATCTTGATGCTGATGTGTAAGGCTTTGCATGGCTTTGGCCCATCGTATGTCAGGGACATGCTTAATCTTTATTTGCCACAGCGGAACCTGCGCTCTGCTAATGACTCTAATCTACTTGTGCTGAAGACAAGGCTTTTTGCTCGATGGTCCCCTGCCTTTGGAACAATCTGCCTGGACACTTGAAGGACTGTGAGACTATTGAGGCTTGTAAATCTGGACTCAAGACAGCTTTTTATCAATTGGCTTTTTTGTAATTGTGCTTATTGTTTTACATGTATTTTTCTATTTTTATTTATTTTTCTTCCTCTGTTGTTAAGCGCTTTGTGATTCCTGTAATGAAAGGTGCTATATAAATACAATTCATTATTATTATTATTATTATTATTATTATTATTATTATTATTATTATTATTATTATTATTAATAATAATAATTATTGGTCAGTATTATGCTGGATGGCATATATTGAGAAATCTGGGCTGCATCAGGTAAGTGGAAAACAGACTTCCCAGATTTCCTGAAGAAAATAGAGGCATTAATCACTACAGTTTGGTCACGTATCTCCATAATAATGTAAACACCTTGTGGACATGCTAATCAGTGCCGTCCTGGCTGCAAATTATTGACAGGGTTACAGCAGGCGTTTCTATTGACAGGGTTACAGCAGGCGTTTCTATTGACAGGGTTACAGCAGGCGTTTCTATTGACAGGGTTACAGTAGGCGTTTCTATTGACAGGGTTACAGCAGGCGTTTCTATTGACAGGGTTACAGCAGGCGTTTCTATTGACAAGGTTACAGCAGGCGTTTCTATTGACAGGGTTACAGCAGGCGTTTCTATTGACAGGGTTACAGCAGGCGTTTCTATTGACAGGGTTACAGCAGGCGTTTCTATTGACAGGGTTACAGCAGGCGTTTCTATTGACAGGGTTATAGCAGGCGTTTCTATTGACAGGGTTACAGTAGGCGTTTCTATTGACAGGGTTACAGCAGGCGTTTCTATTGACAGGGTTACAGCAGGAGTTTCTATTGACAGGGTTACAGCAGGCGTTTCTATTGACAGGGTTACAGCAGGTGTTTCTATTGACAGGGTTACAGCAGGCGTTTCTATTGACAGGGTTACAGCAGGCGTTTCTATTGACAGGGTTACAGCAGGCGTTTCTATTGACAGGGTTACAGCAGGCGTTTCTATTTTTCGTGCAGTTTTATATTTACCCACCGGTGCTTGTCTGTATGAAGTATACTCCACATTACAATACAATAGACCTACTCCTTACTAAATGATTAGTATGATTACCGGTATGTATATGATTAACGCAAACCTTAGGATAAATCCATATTTTCATTTTTCAAAAGCAATTAAAAAAGATTTCTTCAGGCTGTTGAAATGGTTTCAGTGCCAGTGCCAGATCTCTGGAGGGGCTCTCTCACAGCACAACCTGTCATCTTTTCTGATATTTCATGTCTAGCCTCCTTGTAGACATTAAAACACCTTGTTATTTGGCATCAGTGTATATACCAGTATATCTTGTTATGTCTTATTGCGATCCAATGCTTTATTATCACCTGTGTTTTTCAACTGAAAAGTATAGATTATTTTTTTAATAAAAAATCTAGTTTTGTATTGAGAAATCTAGAGGATTACAATGCAAGGTGGTTCACAATAGCTTCCAGCTACAGTAAAATGTATTATCTCGTGCTTAGTTCATGCTGGTGACAAGAATATATAGGAGGTGCACGTCTGTATTGCTATATAATAAAATGAAATGGAATATATTCAATCATACACATCTTTGAATATAGACAGGAAAAGGAAGACAAGAAAGAGACAGTAGAGACAAGAGTAAAAGGGAAAGTTAGAAAGAAAGCGAAAGAGAAAAGTCATATGTGAGTCATCACTGTCATTTAGATAGTGGATTTAAGCTGCAGTCTGTCAAAATAAATTAAAAAGGGCTGCCAGGCAGCATAAAACTTTTCAGTGGAGCCACATAGCGTAAATCTGATTTTCTCCAGGTGAAGAAAATTCATTACATCTCTTACCCAATGATTAAAAGTGGGTGGGGCAGATTGCACCCAATGTAATCAAATCAGGTGTTTTGCCAGATGAGGCGTGTATTCGAGACAGCATGGATTCCCATATTTCCTCTGAAAGTTCAGATCCCAAATCCTGCTCGCAGAGACCTCTCAGAGTAGTCAATGAAGGAGACTCCAGAGGCAGTATAGAGGAGTACATTTGGGATATTACACCTTTACAATCTGGGATATTACACCTTTACAATTTGGAGTTAATTTAAAAATAAAGTCAATACCCGATTCGGGGGGAGGACAAGAAAATCTGACACTTTGTTTCGTATGAAATCCCAAACCTGTAGGTAATGGAAAAAGTGTGATTTGGGTATTTAAAATGTTTGGGACAGCTGTTCAAATGAAGTAAAGCAGTCATCAATGTACAAGTCTCTGAAAGATGTAATAACTCTTCCACACCAAATGCAAAATGCCTGGTTGTCACAAAGACGGCCGGACAGTGGGTGACGTCAGACCAGAAACAGGAAGTAACACACAACAGACAGTGAGGTTGGTGAAGCTGAGCACTTGGTTGTGCTCAGCATTTAATAAACAAAATAAAAGAACACAAAACAGGACACGGCACTTTCGCCAAAATAAACAGACATAAACAAAACGGACTATACAGACACTGACACACAGGGACGAACAAACACGGTGAGCACAAACTAAGCTTCTTCTTATCTTTATCTCTCCTTCTCCACACCCGTTCTCCACTCTCGAACACCTAACCCCGAGTGAATGAAACGTGCATCTATATATACTGTTGTGCTGGGATTCAATTACTAATTAATTATTCACTTGAATCCCAGCACGTGAATTAATTACGTGCAACCTCGTGCTCACATATTAAATACTTTAAATGCACGTGCAGTGATGTGCAATCCGTGCCTAAATACAATTACATCTTAAACACACGTGAAACACAGACCCGCTTATATCCCGTGTACCAATCGCTATACACCAACATTAACACATGCAACATGCAACATATAACACACACATGCACACAGGGCGGGCACATTGCCACATATACCCCCTTGTGCGCAGCACACATGGCCTCAACGGCCACCTCCCCTTAAAAACCCAGCAGTCCAGGACAAAGTCTCGGGCTGGGAAGGGAGGCTTCAGTGGGCCCATGGCTGGCCATGCTGTCAGCACCCCTGCCGGTAATGGCACGGCTGACAGCATGCTGGTCCACTCCTGCAGCGAAACTGCTGCTGGGGATGCTGGTCTCCTGACCTCTCCCCCTTTCTTCGTAGCCGGTAGCTCCCTCCTGTGGGGCTCCGGCCACAAGAACTCCTGCAGCGAAACTGCTGCTGGGGAAAGTGGTCTCCTGACCTCTCCCCCTGTCTTTGTAGCCGGTAGCTCCCCTTTCTGGGGCTCCGGCCCCCGTACTCCCTGTGGTGGAGGTGCGGGAAGCAGAGACAGCTCCTGCTGTTCTGCTCCTGGCAGTGGCGGAGGCAGAGGCAGCTCCTGCTCCTCTGCTCCTGGCGGAGGTAGAGGCAGCTCCTGCTCCTCTGCTCCTGGCAGTGGCGGAGGCAGCAGGTATTCACCCTCTGCTGGTGGAGGTGGGAGGGGCAAGCAGTCCTCCCACGACAATGAAGGCGGAACCAGCAGGTATTCACCTTCTGCTGGTGGAGGTGGGAGGGGCAAGCAGTCCTCCCACGACAAAGGCAGCGGAACCAGCAGGTACTCACCCTCTGCTGGTGGAGGAGGCAGAGGCAGCTCCTGCTGCTCTGCTCCTGGTGGAAGCGGTTGGGGTGGTGGAGGCAGAGGCAGCTCCTGCTGCTCTGCTCCTGAAAGTGTCGGAGGCAGCTCCTGCTCCTCTGCTCGAGGCGGTGGCGGAGGCAGAGGCAGCTCCTGCTGCTCTGCTCCTAGTGGAGGAAGCGGTGGAGGTGGGAGCAGCGTGTAGTCTCCTGGCGATGGAGGTGCGAGCAGCGTGCAGTCTCCTGGCGATGGAGGTGCGAGCAGCGTGTGGTCTCCTACTGTTGCAGGGGACTGGTGCGGCTCCGCCTCTCTTGCAGGGGACTGGTGCGGCTCTCCCGCTCTTGCAGGGGACTGTGGTGGAGGCAGAGGCAGCTCCTGTTCCTCTCCTCCGGGTGGTGACGGTGGGTGAAGTGATACCAGCAGGCGTTCACACTCTGCTGGTGGATGGGAACCCAGCAGGCATTCACCCTCTGCTGGGGACACGGGGACAGCAGGCATTCTTCCTCTGCTGGGGACACGGGGACAGCAGGCATTCTTCCTCTGCTGGGGACACGGGGACAGCAGGCATTCTTCCTCTGCTGGTGGACACGGGGACAGCAGGCATTCTTCCTCTGCTGGTGGACACGGGGACAGCAGGCATTCTTCCTCTGCTGGTGGACACGGGGACAGCAGGCATTCTTCCCTCTGCTGGTGGACATGGGGACAGCAGGCATTCTCCCTCTGCTGGTGGACATGGGGACAGCAGGCATTCTCCTCTGCTGGTGGACATGGGGACAGCAGGCATTCTCCTCTGCTGGTGGAGGTGGAACCAGCAGGCATTCTCCCTCTGCTGGCAGCTTGGGTCCTAGGGCTGTGGAAGCCCGACTTCCCTCTCTTTGGGCTGTGGGCGCACCGACTCCTCCCTTTTGGGCTGTGGACGCACCGACTCCTCCCTTTTGGGCTGTGGACGCACCGACTCCTCCCTTTTGGGCTGTGGACGCACCGACTCCTCCCTTTTGGGCTGTGGACGCACCGACTCCTCCCTTTTGGGCTGTGGGCGCACCGACTCCCCCTCTTGGGCTGTGGACGCTCCCCCCACTCAGGCGTAGGACGTTCGGGCTCCTCCCACTCGGGCGTAGGACGTTCGGGCTCCTCCCACTCAGGCGTAGGACGTTCGGGCTCCTCCCACTCAGGCGTAGGACGTTCGGGCTCCTCCCACTCAGGCGTAGGACGTTCGGGCTCCTCCCACTCAGGCGTAGGACGTTCGGGCTCCTCCCACTCAGGCGTAGGACGTTCGGGCTCCTCCCCTTTGGGCGCTAGAGAGGACAACAGCCTTGTTAGTAGCGGTGCAGGGCACCTTTTTAACACCGCCTGCAACTGCTGTGCTGATGTTACTCTGGGCCCCCCTTGCTTCTCCTGATCCAGCAGCCAGTCGATCACCTCCTCTGACACTGGCCTGCAGGATGGGTGCTGCTGTTGCTTCCTCTCTAGCGTCTTTCCTCCCTCCATTTCTCCAAAAAAAAAATCCATTTTTTTTTTCTTTCTCTCAAAAAACACACGGTACTCCTGCTCTGGTCTGAGTCTTGGAGGGCTGGTAATCCCACGATGACACCACGTGTCACAAAGGCGGCGGACAGTGGGTGACGTCAGACCAGAAACAGGAAGTAACACACAACAGACAGTGAGGTTGGTGAAGCTGAGCACTTGGTTGTGCTCAGCATTTAATAAACAAAATAAAAGAACACAAAAACAGGACACGGCACTTTAAGCCAAAATAAACAGACATAAACAAAACGGACTATACAGACACTGACACACAGGGACGAACAAACACGGTGAGCACAAACTAATACTTCTTCTTATCTTTATCTCTCCTTCTCCACACCCGTTCTCCACTCTCGAACACCCAACCCGAGTGAGTCAAACGTGCATCTATATATACTGTTGTGCTGGGATTCAATTACTAATTAATTATTCACTTGAATCCCAGCACGTGAATTAATTACGTGCAACCTCGTGCTCACATATTAAATACTTTAAATGCACGTGCAGTGATGTGCAATCCCGTGCCTAAATACAATTACATCTTAAACACACGTGAAACACAGACCCGCTTATATCCCGTGTACCAATCGCTATACACCAACATTAACACATGCAACATGCAACATATAACACACACATGCACACAGGGGCGGGGCACATTGCCACACTGGTCCACTACTGAGGGAGGAAACAGGTGATTTACATTAAGTGGTGCATAGATACTGAAGGACTGAAAGCCAACATGTTCTCTAAATTGTGCCCAAATCCTAAGTGACCACTTAACTAGGGGGTTAGTACTAAATCTAGAGATTGAAAGGAAGGGAGAAACATACTAGGGCAGGTAAAGAGGAGCAAAGGCAGGAGGATGCTTCCATCTGCAGCCAAGAAGGACTATTTTGTTGAGATGGGACTGCATTCATTAACACCCTTTGCGGTCCTATGTCAGACCTGGTACGACATTGCAATTTTCCCTTTCCGGTCCAATGTTGGACCCTGTCCGAAATCATCAAAAGACGTAAAAACAGGTCTTTAGTTGTTTTTTCTCCGGAAAAAGCCGATAAAACCATTCAATGGCTGAGTGAGACCGACAGGAGCCGAGAGACGCAAAAAAAAAAAAGGGGGGCATATCTCAAGAATACAGACAGCCCCGGCATCACATAGATAACACGGACATAAACAAACAAGATAGCTGCTTCTGCATCCAGCACTCAGAGAATATCACAGACATTTGCAGAGCTTTTTTTAGATGTTAAAGTAATAAAATAATGACTTGGATCACATTATTGAGGAGTTTGGTGATAAAACGAGTGATCAGGAGATGATTTATCGGTATGCACTACTCTGAAGAGGTATGTGAAAAATATAGTGAACAGGGGGTGGGGCGGGGCTGGAGATGCAGTACTGAGTGTCCTGTTGATAAGCAGTGCCTTTTAAACCTGTCTAAAATAAACTGTGCGTGTGAAAATAAATTGGACCTGACGCGCCTGAGACAAGCTGAATAAATGGACCGCTTAGGGTTAAGAAATTACGCGAATGTTAGTCGCCCAGAAATAGAATAGAAAATTAGGTAATGCAAGCCCCCTAATGTTTTTGGTCTCTGGGGGAAGGCTTTGTGTATTCTTGGAGACTTGGACACAGAATTAATCCGACCAGTTAAAGACAGAGGTAAAGTAGACCAATGAGCAAAGTCCTGTTTGGTACGATCCAATAAGGGAAGAAAATTCGATTTAAAAAGACTGGTATGGGAACGAGTAACCTTCATTCCTAGATATTTAAAACTGTTGGTAACAATTCTAAAGGGAAAATTAGTGAGTGGATAATCTTGGGCCGCTGGGTTAATGGGAAATATTTAACTTTTATTGAGATTGAGTTTATAACCAGAAAATTAGTCAGATTGTTCAAGAACAGAGATGGTGAGGGGGAGGGAGGGGGTCTGTCAGATAAAGAAGTAAATCATCAGCATAAAGGGAAACCTTATGCTCCTGCCCACCTTGTGCCACCCCTCGCACATCCTGACAGTCACAGAGAGAAACTGAAAGGGGCTCAATGGTGAAGAGAAGTGGGGAAAGGGGACAACCCTGCCTTGAGCCACGATGTAGTGAGAAGTGTTGGGAAAATGTATTATTTGTGCGGACGGATGCTACAGGAGATGAATATAATAATTTATTCCAGAAGATAAAATGTGGCCCAAAACCAAATCTTTGTAGGCTTGCAAAAAGGTAGTCCCATTCAACGCGTTCAAAAACTTTTTCTGTGTCTAATGAAATCAGAACTTCTGGCAATGGCGAAGTGGTTTTAGAATAGCTAATGTAAAATAATTGTCTAATATTAATAAAAGAGTGTCTGCCTTGTATGACCCCTGTTTGGTCCAGCGAGATTATAGAGGGTCGATGGCCCAGAATTTTAGCGAGGATCTTACATCTGCATTAAGAAGGGAAATAGGACCATATGAACTACAGTCTAAGGGGTCTTTATCTTTTTTGATATGGATGCTTGATGTAGAGTTGGAGGTAGAGACAAATATGTGAAGGACTCTGCAAATACAGAGCTCAACAAAGGGACAGTTGAGGGCAGAATTGTTTATAAAAATTTTAATTAGCAGTTTTAAAGTATAAATAGCCTGGCTAAATGGCGGTCGGAGTTCAGTTTGAAGCAACAGACAAGCAAACCAAGTGCAAGGAGAGCGGGTCAGGAGAGTGGAAGAGGGAATGGGCTCTCCCAGGTTCGGCTGCCAGAGCGTGGCTGAAGCGAAGCTGAAGCGTCTCGTCTCCGGAGAAAGAAACAGCTCCTGTCGCAGCAAAAAGTCAATACATTAGGAAAGATAACCACGTAATAGGCCTAATATTTATTTAGTTATAAAACAAATGCTGAATAAGATGTCTTTGTTATAAAGTGCCAGCGTAGCTTTTCTTTAGTTCAGATATTGTATCAAAAGGGAGAGACAAATGGAAGTAAGACTGAGAAGTTGTTCACAGTTTGAACAACACCGGTACTGTATTTACTGTAGAAATATTGCATGAATCACCAGTACAGGGAATCGGGGGACATGCAGTAGGAGCGTTATATCCAAGGCGCGTTATAACCGAGAGCCTTACAGCGAGGTAGCACTGTAGTATAGTATATACATACAGTACTGTGCAAAAGTTTTAGGCAGGTGTGAAAAAATGCTGTAAAGTAAGAATGCTTTCAAAATAGACATGTTAATAGATTATATTTATCAATTAACTAAATGCAAAGTGAGTGAACAGAAGAAAAATCTAAATCAAATCCATATTTCGTGTGACAACCCTTTGCCTTCAAAACAGCATCAATTCTTCTAGGTACACTTGCACAAAGTCAGGGATTTTGTAGGCATATAGTCAGGTGTATGATTAAACAATTATACCAAACAGGTGCTAATGATCATCAATTCAATATGTAGGTTGAAACACAATCATTAACTGAAACAGAAACAGCTGTGTAGGAGGAATAAAACTGGGTGAGGAACAGCCAAACTCAGCTAACAAGGTGAGGTTGCTGAAGACAGTTTACTGTCAAAAGTCATACACCATGGCAAGACTGAGCACAGCAACAAGACACAAGGTGGTTATACTGCATCAGCAAGGTCTCTACCAGGCAGAAATTTCAAGGCAGACAGGGGTTTCCAGATGTGCTGTCCAAGCTCTTTTGAAGAAGCACAAAGAAACGGGCAACGTTGAGGACCGTGAGACGCAGTGGTCGGCCATGGAAACTTACTGCAGCAGATGAAAGACACATCATGCTTACTTCCCTTCGCAATCGGAAGATGTCCAGCAGTGCCATCAGCTCAGAACTGCAGAAAACAGTGGGACCCTGGTACACCCATCTACTGTCCGGAGAAGTCTGGTCAGAAGTGGCCTTCATGGAAGACTTGCGCCAAAAGCCATACCTCCGACGTGGAAACAAGGCCAAGCGACTCAACTATGCACGAAAATACAGGAACTGGGGTGCAGAAAAATGGCAGCAGGTGCTCTGGACTGATGAGTCAAAATTTGAAATATTTGGCTGTAGCAGAAGGCAGTTTGTTCGCGAAGGGCTGGAGAGCCGCATACGAATGAGTGTCTGCAGGCAACAGTGAAGTATGGTGGAGGTTCCTTGCAAGTTTGGGGCTGCATTTCTGCAAATGGAGTTGGGGATTTGGTCAGAATTAATGGTCTCCTCAATGCTGAGAAGTACAGGCAGATACTTATCCATCATGCAATACCATCAGGGAGGCATCTGATTGGCCCCAAATATATTCTGCAGCATGACAACGACCCCAAACATACAGCGAAAGTCATTAAGAACTATCTTCAGCGTAAGAAGAACAAGGAGTCCTGGAAGTGATGGTATGGCCCCCACAGAGCCCTGATCTCAACATCATCGAAGTCTGTCTGGGATTACATGAAGAGAGAGAAGCAACTGAGGCTGCCTAAATCCACAGAAGAACTGTGCATAGTTCTCCAAGTAGTTTGGGTCAACCTACCTGCCGAGTTCCTTCAAAAACTGTGTGCAAGTGTACCTAGAAGAATTGATGCTTGATGCTGTTTTGAAGGCAAAGGGTGGTCACACCAAATATGGATTTGATTTAGAATTTTCTTCTGTTCACTCACTTTGCATTTAGTTAATTGATAAATATAATCTATTAACATGTCTATTTTTGAAAGCATTCTTACTTTACAGCATTTTTTCACACCTGCCTTAAACTTTTGCACAGTACTGTATATTCACAGAATAAAAAAGTAAAATAAAAAAGAGTACTGATCAGTGTTTCCAATTTGAGTCGCATTATTCCAAGGCAGCCACATGCAGTGTGTGCCCTGCAGCGACCGTGAATTAGCCAGGTGAAGGAGCCTAAGCAGAATTCAGTGCTGAGACGATTTGATCTTTGTAGAAGGCAGCGGCGTCCTGTGGTGTAGTGAAAATCATCCGACTGTTGTTGTGGGTGATCAGTAATGGGGCAGGGTGCAGTAGGCTGTATTTCACACCAGCTTCCCGTAGTTAGTCTTCACTGGGTTAAAAGAGGCACGTTGAAAATATAGATCTCCCTTGTCTCTCACCAACTGTAATATCTTCTCCTTAACCTGGAAGTAGTGTACCTTGAGGATAATGGGATGGGGCATGTCTCTTTCCTTAGGCCTCTGGATAAGCGAACGATGTGCTAAATCCAGGACGGGGGGATCCAGCTTTTCCTTCCCAAATTGATCTGCAAAGAACTGTGACATGAAAGTTGTCGGATCACAACCCTCCACACCTTCCGAGACACACTGATAATGCATAGATTTTTTCTCCGTCCCTGTGAACAAGCTGGCTTTAGTGGTGACGTCAGACCAGAAATGAACACACAGCACTGCGAGTGAAATGGTGAATGAAAGCGTTGCTGCGCAGTTTATTAAGCACGGAAAAATAAAAGGTTTGAACAAACACAAAAAACACTTTGTAAAATAAAACACAGTAGCCAAAAGGAACAGACAATAAACAGACAGACAAACGAGTGGACGAACAGACACAAACAAGTACCGTGCTGGTTCTCCAGCACAGCGTAGCAATTGTTATTTTTTAAATAGTTTTTACCTCCTCTCCACAGCCCTTCTCCACTCACTGAACACACAACCCTGAGTGAGTGAAACGTGCATCTATATATACTGTTGTGCCAGGATTCAATTACTAATTAATTATTCACTTGAATCCCAGCACGTGAACTAATTTGTGCAACCCCATGCTCACCTACTATTAAATACTTTAAATGCACGTGAAGTGAAGTGCAATCCCTGTGCCTAAATACAACTATATATTTTAAATCACTCGTGCTACGCAGACCCATTTATATCCCGTGCACCAATATCTATACACCAACATTAACACACCACACGCAACCTATAACACACAAATACACACAGGGGCGGGTCACATTGCTACAGGCCCCACCATCTAAATTATCAACTTTCTGTTTGAGCAGCTCGTTCTCTGCAGAAAGACTGCTGCAGGAGGCCTCCAGCACCATCACACTGTCAGAAATATCGCTCAGGGATCTCTCTGCCTCCTGCAGCTGAGTCCAGGGTACCTTGGAGTGTAGCAATAGATTCACGGTTTTTGGATCTAAATGATAATAATAATGAAGGTAATAATATATTGCAGTTTTTCACTTACAAAATAAAAGAAAATTACCTGTTTGCTGAAAAAAATCTTAATATTGCAGGAGCTCATTTTTCTCGCATCTACACAGAAACCATGCTCGCCAGCACCCCCGGATTTTGTCAATTTTACATGTGCACTACATACTGTAGATGTTAGTCAGGGGTTCCCAAAATGTGTTGGCTCGAGGCCCCTGTATCCTCACTGAGGACCCAGTGAAACTATAGAAATATGAAATTTACAACCACCTTACAATCGCCCCTTTTGTTTTGTAAAAGTACCTTTAATAAAGGTTCACCATGGTACCTTTGCACAGTATTTTTGCCATTTTCCCATGCTTATTCTATGCATTTACCATAGATTACCATGGTCTGCCATATTACACTGTGCTATGCTTTTACTATGGGAGCTTTATAAAAGAGTACATACTGTTAGCTTGGGCATTGGAAATGAACATTATAAATCTCTGTAGTGGTGCTGAAAATAACCCCAAGCACCTAGCAGCATGTTTTGTCAGGTGATCATTTTGAGAGGATATTTCTGTGCTGTGACCCCCCTAAAACCATAAGGAATTGTTTCTGCTGATGCCTTCATACTGTAAGTGTAAAACTAAGAAAGACATTAGTCTATTTGAATTACCTACAAATTAACAAACCCAGTGATGGAACCAGCTTCACTTTAAAATCTTGCTTATTAAAATATTGAATGTTTACAGTAAAGATAATTATGTTTTGGTTCACAATTGTAAAAATGACCTCCTTTCTATTTTTTAAAATGAATGATTCACAAAGGTTAGGGGCCATGCCTCTGGCCTTGCTTTTCTCCAGATAGCCTTTAACTGACCTATAAATAACAACCACGTGAGTCAGTATTATGTAAGCCCATCGTTACACCATTCTAGAGGACAGCAGACTGTAGTCAAGGTTGATTAAGTTTTCCAGGGCTCTTTAATAAAAAGGAGAGGATTATATCAGTGCATGTTGTCTGATGGATCACTGTCAAATAAGCCATCCAGATACATTACAAAAAGCACATAAGATTAAAGTTTACTTACTGCTTCCAATGTACCACATAGGTTGTGCAAATTATTTACAGATTTACTGTAAATTGCTACTTCAATAATAACCATAACACTGGTAATCTCTGTATACTTGTGACGATCCTGGCCAGTTGGTGTAACTGTAAGATGAACTAAACCCATTTGAATTTCTCTCCCCAATCAATATAACCGATATAGCGCTCCCAGCCCAGATCAGCAACTCAGCACAAGCAGCATTCGAACCAGCAAGCTCTTGAGTGCGTGCTTCACCCACCCAACAAGAAGAAACAGGCAATCATTACTGCCTTGTAAGGCAATTTTATCAACATGTCATGGATTTATGCAGTCTCATGCTAATGAGTATGAGAAAAGACGTGTGTGATAACATTTTAGTATGCTAAGGAGAAGGGGATCTACAGTCTTTGATACTTGAACAGTTTTTTAGTACATGATGTATTGCTTGCTAAATAGTTTTAACAATGACTTTAATTGTGCTTCTTTGTGAGAGTGGCACAATCAGTTTAAACAGCATAGTTTTAATAAATGCAGTTAGTCTACATGTTTGCAATTATTTGTAAACTTGCATGTAATCCTCATCAAAATGTCGAAAAGTGCAGCATGATACTGGATATCAGCTTGTTGCGCCCAGGAGAATATGGGTATGATGATCCACTGAAGCATTTCATTAACACCACTTCTGCTGCTAAACTGCTACAACCCAACTTATAAAAACATCTATATTCCCCAGGATTTATTTGAGTGAATAAATACACAACCAAAACGGTTTGACTAAAATGTATGAACAATTGGTTTAGAACAGCATTTCAGAAAACTACTATTCATAAATCATTAAAACCTGCTTATTGAACCCAGAGGATTGTCCAGTCATTGATTAGGCTATTGAACCCAGGGGAATGTCCAGTCATTGTTTAGGCTATATTATTGAACCCAGAGGATTGTCCTGTCATTGATTAGCCTATATTATTGAACCCAGGGGATTGTCCTGTCATTGTTTAGCCTATATTATTGAACCAGGGGATTGTCCTGTCATTTATCAGGCTATATTATTGAACCCAGGGGATTGTCTTGCCATTGTTTAGGCTATATTATTGAACCCAGAGGATTATCCTGTCAATGATTAGCCTATATTATTGAACCCAGGGGATTGTCCTGTCATTAGGCTATATTATGGGTCTTGTTCAGTGAAATGTGTCGAGACTATACAAAGCAGGCTTTTTTTCAGGGGTTCCTCATGCTCAAATCAGACAGTGTTTGGATTCATGAAAAGGGCTGTTTCTTCTCAATATAAAGATTGTCTTTGCAGGCAGAATAGAAAGCCCACAATGAGACATTGTAATACATATACAGTGAGTTATTTATTTTGGCATATTCTGGCAGTTGAATTGACTCAACGAATGATTCAAGCTAGTGCCCTTTTAAACAAAACTATACTTTATTAACAGTGTTAAAATAAACAGAGTAGCACGTGTGAGAACGCAACACATAACACTGGAAACACTGTTACTCCTTAGCGATTCTCAAGAAACTCAAAATTAGATGCCATGAATTTGACCAAGTAATGAAAAATAGTGCAGTGTGAAATTAAATGATTATATTATTATTAATTAAATAACCGTAATAAAATGAATGGCACACTAACACAACGTTTAAACAATACTGTTTCTGACAAGTTGACAAGGTATGTGACATTCATAACATATTTATAAGACCTTAATGAAGCACTTAAAATTGTTATTCAACAAAAGTACAGTACAGTAGTAAATATTTAATATACACTACTTTTACTTTTACAATTGAGGGAGATAGTCTTGCCCAAAATAATGAATTTGTGTGATTCAGTAACTGTCACTCTTACCAACAGGAACAATAATTGCAACCTTCATTTTTCCTATATAAGTAATTTGTAGATAATCCCTTACCAATGTTTCTGCCCCAACAAAAAATAAATAATAACAATAATATTTATATATTTTGTGACATGGTGTTTTTGTTGTATATTGTTTAAATAAAGATTCCTTATTTTTAATTTAAGTTTGGCAGGGATGGGGTTAATTCCATCCCTGCCAGAGCCACGTGTGGAATGTGGTTAGGTCTTGACTGAATAATTGATCATCAATCAAGTTCCAGCCACATGGTATAAAGGAAGCCAAAATCCTTTGTTTGAGGAGGAGAGTTCAGTGAAGGCTAATGCCCAGCCTGAACAGGAGGGGTCAATTGCAACGAACATTCGGAGTTAGTAAGCATCAAGCGTACTAAGTTGCAGACTAGCTAGTATGGTACTTTCCTGAAGTTAGTTCCAATTGCAACGAACAAACAAGTTGGGGATCAGCTGATCCTCAGGTTTAATATGCAGCAGAGGATCAAGACTATCTCCAAACCTTAACTGCGGGGTGCGCGCACAAACCAATTGATTCCAGTTCGTTATAGTTCAAAGGATTTATGTATTTATGTGATTTAAGCATTTGCATTTTTTTCTGCAAAACATAAATACCAAAAAAAAAACACGTATGTAAAACATAAAGATAATTCATTTTAATTGGCCTAATAGTTTTTCGTGGTATACTTGTATACAAAACATATTTATCCTCATATTTTATAAACAAAGACCATTAATCAGAGCAAGAATTTATCAAAGCTGTAAATGTAATTAGATATGAAATTGAGTCATCCAAATATATAAAGGTGTAATAGTCATTGTAATCATACCAAAGAAGTCATGGTTACTGGTCATGTACAGAATTACACAGAGCAGAAACTTTATTTTGTCAAGCAATGCCAACAGCAATTGAGCAGAGCGTCTGACCATCCTTTGCCCCGTGATATTGTAGAGTTTCGCCGGAGGCAAGAAATGGAAAAGACACGCTGCTTTCAGTTTAATTCTTTTTATTCATTTGGACGCTATCTCCACATCCACTCAGAGACCACTGCTCCATCCACTTCGCTGCATGCCAGGAACCACACCACTGAACGGCCCTGCAGAGCCTCCTAATAATAACAATAATAATAATAATAATAATAATAATAATAATAATAATCTTTATATAGCGCCTTTCATAGTGGACCACTATCACAAAGCGCGTTACAAGGTACGAGACTAGGGTGTGTGAACTATGCATCAGTGGCAGAGTCACTTACAACAACATCTCACCTGAAAGACGGAGCACAAGGAGGTTAAGTGACTTGCTCAGGGTCACACAATTATTCTGTCCTCTCACTCCTGTCCTCTGTCCTCTCTCTCCGCAGCTGCTCCCCTAACCCCTCTAACCTCATCCCTCTGACTCTCCCCCCCTCCCACTCTCTCCCCTCCCACACTCTCTCTGGTGCCCTCTCTAACTGTCACTCTTCTGCTAACAAAGCTGATTCATCTCCGCCTTTGCCTCCCACTGATTTCCTTGTTCTCACTGAAACTTGTCTCTCTCCTGATAAAGCTGTAACTCCTGCTGCCCTGTCCTCTCTCTACATCCTGTCCCATACTTTGCATCTCACTGGGTGGGGAGGTGGGACTGGTCTTCACCTCTCTCCCTCCTTACTCTTTTCTGTCCCCTCTGACCTCTCATCACTCTCTGTTAACACCTTTGAATTTCATGCTGTCCAACTAACCTCTCCTTGTCAACTCCTGCTAATTGTACTGTACTGTCCCCCTGGATCTCTCACTCAATTTTCTCGATGAACTCAACTATCTCCTCTCCTCCCTCCCCTCCATATCCATCTCTCCAACCCCACCCACTCTGCCAGATTCCTTCCTCTCACTTCAACTTCTCTCTCTCTCCAGCCCTACCCACAAAGCTGTCCGTCAACTGGACCTCACCTTCCCCAGGGCCTGCTGCCCCTCCACCCTGTCACCCCTCTGGACCTCTCTGATCACTATTTTATCTCTTTTTCTCTGTCTCTCCTCTTTCTCCCTACTCCACCTACCCCCACTGTCACCTCCCGTCGTAACCTCTGATCTCTCTCCCCCTCTGCCCTTGCCACCACCTCTCTCTCTCACCTCCCTCCTATTGACTCCTTCTCCTAACTCTGCTACCTCCACCCTCTTCTCCTCCCTCACCTCTTCCCTTGACTCGCTCTGTCCCCTCACCTCCCGACCTACCCACCCCTCCCCTCCCCAATCCTGGCTATCATCTGTGCTCCGCCCAGCAAGAACCAAACTGCGCTCTGCTGAAAAGAAATGAAAGAGAACCAAACTCCCTGCTGCCCTATACCTCTACCGTTCCCTCCTCTCCTCCTTCTCCTCTACTCTCTGCTAAACATTCCTATTTCCAATCTGTTATCCAATCCTCCACTAACAACCCCTATAAACTATTCTCTACCTTCTCCTCCCTCCTCAACCCCCTTCCTCCTCTCTCCTCTATCTCCTCTGATGACTTTGCCTCTTTCTTCTCCTCCAAAATCTGATATCCGCAATCTCTTTAACACCTCTCCCTCCCCCCCATCCCCTCCTGCTCCAACCCCAACACCCTCTGTCTCCCCTACTAACTCACCTTTCTTCTCTCCCCTCTCAGACTCTGACCTCTCCTCCCTCCTCCAAGGCCACAAACCCACCATGTGTGCCCTGGACCCCCTCCCCACTCACCTCTTTCAAGCTGCTGCTCCTACTCTACTCCCCTTCATCTCTTTCCTTTTCAACACCTCTCTCCTCTCTGGCCTCTTTCTCTCTGCCTTCAAACAAGCCTCTATCACCCCCCTCCTCAAAAAACCTCCACTCCGCCTCCCCCCAGAACTACTATCCTGTCTTCCTCTTACCCTTCCTCTCTAAAACCCTCGAGCGGGCTGTACACCGCCAGCTCTCTGCTTTCCTGTCCAACCACTCTCTGCTCGACCCTCTCCAATCTGGTTTCCGCTCTGCTCACTCCACTGAAACCGCTCTCCTGTCTGTCACTAACTCGCTAAACTCTGCCTGTGCTGTCTCTCTATCCTCTGTCCTAATTCTCCTCAATCTCTCTGCTGCCTTTGATAACTCTATTCTCCTATCCTCTCTCACTGACCTGGGAATCTCTGGCACTGCTCTGGCCTGGTTTTCCTCCTAACTCTCCGACCGTACCTACCAGGTAACCTTGTGTGGCTCAACCTCCACACCTCACCCTTTCTCAACAGGAGTCCCCCAAGGATCAGTCTTGGGTCATCTCCTGTTGTCTCTGTACACCCGCTCCCTGGGCCCCCTCATTGCATCCTATGGTTTCTCATACCATTTCTATGCTGATGATGCTCAGATCTTCCTCTCCTCCCCCCCCCGACCCCACCATCCCCTCACGTATCTGTACCTATCTTTACATGTAGAATGAAACGAACGAATATCCAAATTAATATTTAAATTGTGAGCGAATATCCGAACATGAAAATCCTGTGTTCGTCCCATATTATATATATATATATATATATATATATATATATATATATATATATATATATATATATATATATATATAGTGGCTCTCAAAAGTATTCACCCCCCTTGGACTTTTCCACATTTTATTGTGTTACAACATGGAATCAAAATGGATTTAATTAGGAGTTTTTGCCACTGATCAACACAAAAAAAGTCCATAATGTCAAAGTGAAAAATAAAATCTACGAATTGTTCTAAATTGATTACAAATACAAAACAGAAAATAATTGATTGCATAAGTATTCACCCCCTTGAGTCAATATTTGGTAGAGGCACCTTTGGCAGCAATAACAGCCATGAGTCTATTTGGATAAGTCTCTACCAGCTTTGCACATCTGGACACTGCAATTTTTGCCCATTCTTCTTTGCAAAATTGCTCAAGCTCCGTCAAGTTGGATGGGGACCTTTGGTGAACAGCAATTTTCAACTCTTTCCACATATTCTCAATTGGATTGAGGTCCGGGCTTTGACTGGGCCACTCCAGGACATTGACCTTGTTGTTTTTAAGCCACTCCAGTGTGGCTTTGGCTGTATGTTTGGGGTCATTGTCCTGCTGGAAGATGAATCTTCTCCCAAGTCCCAGGTCTCTTGCAGACTTCAGCAGGTTTACCTCCAGGATTTCTCTGTACTTTGCCGCATCCATTTTGTCCTTTAACTTCATGAGCTTTCCAGGCCCTGATGCAGAGAAGCATCCCCATAGCACCCACCACCATGCTTCACAGTAGGGATGGTGTTCTCAGGATGATGTGCGGTGTTAGGCTTGCGCCAAACATAGCGCTTAGCGTTGAGGCCAGAAAGCTCTATTTTGGTCTCATCAGACCATAGAATCGTCTTCCACTTGGTTTTAGAGTCTCCCACATGCCTTCTGGCAAACTCTAGCCGAGATTTGATGTGAGTTTTTTAACAATGGCTTTCTTTTTGCCACTCTCCCATAAAGGCCAGTTTTGTGAAGCACCCCGGCATTGTTGCCATATGCACAGTGTCTCCCAGCTCAGCCGTGGAAGACTGCAACTTCTTTAGAGTTGCCATAGGCCTCTTGGTGGCCTCCCTGACTAGTGCCCTTCTCGCCCGGATACTCAGTTTTTGAGGACGGCCTGTTCTAGACAGATTCACAGTTGTGCCATATTCTCTCCATTTCTTAATAATGGACTTTACTGTGCTCCGGGGGATATTCAATGCCTTGGAAATGTTCTTATATCCTACCCCTGATTGGTGCTTTTGAAGAACCTTATTCCGGATTTGCTTTGAATGTTCCTTCGTCTTCATGATGTAGTTTTTGTTAGGAAATGTACTAACCAACTGTGGGACCTCCCAGAGACAGGTGTATTTAACCTGAAATCATGTGAAACACCCTAATTGCACACAGGTGGACTCCATTCAACTAATTATGTGACTTCTAAAGACAATTGGTTGCACCAGAGCTTGTGGTGTGTCATAGTAAAGGGGGTGAATATTTATGCAATCAATTATTTTCTGTTTTATATTTGTAATTAATTTAGAACATTTGTAGATTGTATTTTTCACTTTGACATTATGGATTTTTTTGTGTTGATTAGTGGCAAAAACTCCTACTTAAATCCATTTTGATTCCATGTTGTAACACAATAAAATGTGGAAAAGTCCAAGTGTGTTTTTATACAGTCAGCACTCAGATATCCGTTACCCAGATACACAGTCGCGTTTTACCACCCTTGTATTAAGTATAAAATCAATCCCCATTTTATGTATGTAACAAATTAATGCACTTCCCCATCACACACTATTTCCGACTCCGTCACCAGTTTTCTGATACAAAGCCCATCTCTTCAATGTTACAATTTATTTGAATATCACAGCCCGCAGTTTTTTTTCTTTCTCTCTGCATGACAAATCTGTTTTTATTGTGCAGTTACACAACGCTTCCTCCAGTTTCACCTGACGAAAATGCAGCCAAAACAAAGCAAACAAGACAAGCTAAGGTAATGTAACAGTTAATAATAATAATAATAATAATAATAATAATAATAATAATATAAGAGTGCTTCGATTCGTTGTCCTCTTGCCCGCACAAAGTGCTCAAGAGAAGACATTCTTATACCATAAAAGACAGGGTCGACTGTGCATATTAACTTATAGAAAAAAAACTGGTGTCACTGGTACCCTAATGACCTGTGTGTGTGTGATATAGAGAAATAATCAAATAAAGAAAACATAAAAACATGATTTAAAACCGGCCCTATTGTTTTCTACAGTGTTCTCATTACCTTTGACAAGGTCTGATGTAATAAAAGCGCTTGATCAAATACAATTAAATATCTCCTCCTCAAAATGCAGTTTATCTGAAAGTGGATGGAAAGATGAGACCATCTATTCTCAGAATGCATCAATTATTTACTCTTTTGTAAAATTGGCCAGTATCTTCTTAGAATGCGTAATAGCTTCATAAAACTCTGGATGATAATTTTTGCTTTCAAAGTGGCAAATTCCACTATTAGGAATGTGGAAATGTGGAAATGAAATGTGCGTGTGTGTCTATATATATATATATACATACACACACACACAGACACACACACACACACACACACACACACACACACACATACATACGTATTGGGCCAATGCATTAAACCTATGAGTATTATGGAGGCTGTGTTGTCCAGTGGTTAAAGAAAAGGGCTTGTAACCAGGAGGTCCCCGGTTCAAATCCCACCTCAGCCACTGACTCATTGTGTGACCCTGAGTAAGTCACTTAACCTCCTTGTGCTCCGTCTTTCGGGTGTGACGTAGTTGTAAGTGACTCTGCAGCTGATGCATAGTTCACACACCCTAGTCTCTGTAAGTCGACTTGGATAAAGGCGTCTGCTAAATAAACAAATAAGAATTATACTGTTTATTGGAAAGCAATCTCAAAGGCCAAATGTCGTGATGGAGCGCCTTTTGTCTCAAGCAAAAATGGTAACTCCCAGAGCAGTTACTTTTATAAATACTTTAATGTACAAATTATAATTTAAAAACCTAATTAGCAATTTTATTCTGCAATCTTAATTATTTATGAAGAACGAAGCACATTATAAATCAAATGTTTCTACATATCCCCTCATGCCTTCTACCAAAACAGCTGAAAACTAATTTGACCCATAAATTCAAATCCTGTTCATTAAAACACATTACATACTGATGTTTGCCTTCCTGGTGGTTTTTTCGTGGTGAAAGCAATCTTAAACTCCTTATCAATGGCAAAACTATCACAGGATTTGTTCAAAGCAATAGACAAAGATGAAGAGGAAGATTATTTATCCCTGCCTGAGGCAGTTGTACATATAAATGTCAAACTTCACAGATTTGAGAACTGTTTATCCAATTGTCATGAGACTTGGTATTAAATTATTTGGCAAGTTATTGAGTATCAGATTTTGGAGATATAGGTGGGGGGAGTCTAAACTAAAGTTGCAAAAATAAAAAGCAAACCTGTCGAGTGCAGAATAAGCCTCTATAGTATGATTAGAGAACGCCACACACACTTAGAAACGCATTGCACAGAAAGAGAACGTGTTGTGTCACAGGAAGACAGCGTTCTAGTACACATTGTGGCAGGAGAAATTCTAGTTTAGTTTACAAGATTATTTAAAAATGTTTTTTTGTTTTTTTTAATCACTGCACATACTGTTCTTGATTGAGTTTGACAATAAAAATCTGTACTGTATGTCACTGGCTTACTTTAAAGGTGATTTAAATTGTAAACCTCAATTCTGCACCTCGGGTTAACTTTACACTTTTTTCTATTTTTACATACCCCACTTGTTTTCAGTTTGCATCAATGTCTGTACAGCTCCTAAGATGTCCCTGTGTTTCTCCATTCCCAGAATCCTACTGCAAAATGACGTTGCAGTGCACTCAACAGTTCATCTCTAAATATGTGCATAAAATAATCTCTACACCAAAGCACGACTGACCACAGTCTGAAATTGAGAAGATATTAAACTAGATAAAACAAGTCTGGGGCTTGAATTTATGAGAAGAGGTTTTAGTTACACAATAAAAATGTTGCACTGACTGTTCTATGGAGGCTTGTGGGTATCTATCACAGGGTAACACCACTTCACATGCAATGCTGGGGCTCCAGACACAGCTTGTGGGTATCTATCACAGGGTAACACCACTTCACATGCAATGCTGGGGCTCCAGACACAGCTTGTGGGTATCTATCACAGTGTAACACCACTTCACATGCAATGCTGGGGCTCCAGGCACAGCTTGTGGGTATCTATCACAGTGTAACACCACTTCACATGCAATGCTGGGGCTCGGCTCCAGACACAGCTTGTGGGTATCTATCACAGGGTAACACAACTTCACATGCAATGCTGGGACTCCAGGCACAGTTTGTGGGTATCTATCACAGGGTAACACCGTTTCACATGGGTTTGATAAATTTCACCTGCTTTCCACAAAGAATGACACTTTGTATCAAATATAAGCCAATGAACATAAACTGCTATATAAGCACCACATTCCTGTGAATGTCAGAATAGAAATATGTAGCAAAGTTTTTAATGACATGTTTACACAGATAATCATGAATAAATTAAAATAAAACAGGGTACACCAGCCTGTATTTTTAGGTCTAATGTTTTTGCTTGTTGGGTTAGCTCGCAATAACCAAAAGATTGCTCAATCTCTCATCCCCAGCAGCTGTACGCAGGTATGTTTTGACCCCTTTCATGCACGAAAAGAACCTTTCATTTGCCGAACTAATACTAACATTTGCATACAGCAAAAATCTGTTAGAAAAAGAAATCCACTGATTTTCATGTATAACATTGCCTAATGATTTCTTTCCATATAAATGCATATTTAAGAAATGCAACATTTCAAAACAGTAATTATAACAGTACATTTCAACCAGAATGTATCTAATACTGTAGTCTAGCACCTTAATTCAAATATCATTCTCTGTTGTCGATATAATCACTGGACAAAGATGAACTATCAATCAAAATGAATGAATGTAGCCAATGCCTTGAGACTCTGAGCGCATACGCAAGCAATTACATCACCATGGCAACAGCCGTCGACTTTATTCCAGATCCGGGTTCGATTAAAAAAGAATGATGTTTGAAAAACGTATTTTATTCGTTTGGGAAGAAAACTTTGACCATCTTATATGTGATTATATTGTGTCTGGAGGGGTCAAAAAGAGGAATACATAATGTCATGTAGATCATCTGGGGGCAAACCAAGGTCAGTGAATAGCAAATGATGCCTGGAATATGAAGAGTCTCAACAAGAGGAAGTGTACCACAGCAGCCATCCTGAAGCCAATGACAGGTCTCTGCAGGTGTGTGATTTTATATAGCCCTTAGCTACTCGCTTCTACACTGGTTTGCACCTTGTTAGAAAAGATGTAAAGTTTTTGGAGGGCCAGCAATTGCCTAAGTGCAAGGCAAAATCCTTATATCACATTATGTTTGTACCTGCAAATCACTTTGTGCATATCCTTACATCACTCCCTATGTATACACTGTCTGGATACTTTATTGGGACCCAGTTGTCTTTGTCATTGCCCGGAATTAAGATAAATTAGGTTAATCCCTGCACACTTTAAAACTGTGGGAGCATCAATAGAAATGGGGAAGAATCGAAGAGCATCAAAATGAGACATGATAGTGGATGTATATTTCTGTTGATGCTGTTCTACAAAGTGAATAGTATTGAAATTAAACTTAAAAGGAGGGCATCATTTAAATCAATTTCCAACCTTATGCAGCCTGTTACAGAGCATTGATAAAGTGCTCAGTAAGATTTTGGAGAAAAAAATAAAACAATGCACATTGAGTTGAAATAGTTTGGGCATTAATCCATCAGCGTAAAGCTTTGAGTAAGCCTTCATGAAATGTAATTGCAAGAATGGGAAACTGGTTGACTCACTTCCATAACAGTAGCAGGAACTTTATCACCACAATAGGTTTTTAATGGAATGACAAGGATTATTCAACCAAAGGGGGCAGGAGATGGATGACAGCTTGCAAAATAAGTGTTGAAATATATCACAAGGGGATCGTGGAGCCTGCCCTCGGGTGTAATGTCCTTATTCACCCACCTTGAAAAATGGAAACGCTCCCAAAAGACCATTTCAATCCACAATGCAAATAAACAAAATGATGGAATATTGGCAACTGCATGTATTCAGATAGTAATTTTAATATACATACGGATGGCTTCACTCTGATTGACTACCTAATGTTACTAGTTCAAGCTCAATCGGGGTCTGTGAAACCAGGTGATAGTATTATACACAGCAGTATATCAGAGTTCAATTGCTACATTAATGGGTAGAGCTGATAAACAACTATACAGCGCTCTTGTATAACCTGCATTATTCCCGTTTTGTGGTGCTGTTCAGTCAGGCTGAGAACATCCCCTAAAGCACACCACTGCATTAGTGGCTAGCACCTTCTATTACCATTCTATAACCCCTTCATTTGAAACTTAAATACCATGTCTCAAGCTATACATACATTTAGTTAAATTATTTATTTTATATGTCATCTTTAATATTGGACACATTTTTTGGGAATTTATTTACACAGACAGCAGATTATAATGTGCTCTGTGTGTCAATATCCTGGTCACATTTTGAGTACAAACATAAATATTCATATGGTTGGAGGTACACCCAAATCGGCAGGGGTGTGTAAAGCAGATGTTGTGATTATACAGGGCTTGTCCTGCATAGTCATAAACCTGTTCACATCCTTCTGAAATTGTGCTGTAGTGAGCAAGTAGGACAGATGAATCAATCAAAATGCAGAACTTTGGGAAAGGAGTGCAATGAAATGTTTCTGATTGAACAGGCTGGATTGAAGCCAACGATGATGTAAATTTAGAAGACAATTTCATTGGCAGACCCGAAACATAACCGATGTCAAAAGGAAATAACTGGTCAATCACAATTATGCTGAAAAAGATATTGAAGGAATATGTACAACAACTGGTAACACTAACTGTCTGAATAAACATGTAGTGCTCCCTCTCTTGGAATTTCACGATTTGACTCACATCGCCTGGCCACTTGGACGGGTGTCAGACCCCTTTGGTTAACCATGGATAATTGAAACAGTGTGGTGATTGGATGAGGTGGAGGGATGTGAATCGATTGAACAAAAAGAGATGCAAGTGACGGGTCAATCAATATTTTTACGATTGGATCAAAAGTCATTTAATATGTGTATGTGTGGAGGGGGGTGAACGGTGGTTACTTCTGGTCGCCTAAGGGTTCCATTTGGTGTGAAAGCATGCTCACCTCCACCCTTAAACAGCTTGTTCATTCCAGTATCTAACAGCAGCAAAATGCTTGTCATGTTGCCAGGGGTGACTGCCACATCTGTGTTACAATTCTTCGCACCAAATGAAACAACCTGTAAAATTGACTTTACCAAGTTAATTGGCTACCTGAACAGCTTTCATTCGAATCATGTTTTTAGACACAAGGATGAGGTTGTTTTACTGCTCTTCAATCCATTCAAACACAATGTTTTCTACATCGGGCCGTAAACACTTTCCTTCTCTAGCAGCTTGTTTTCCTGTCACCATATTTTTAAGTTTGCCTTTGTTTCATCTCCAGTCACGTACTGTTTTTTCATTAATTCCAAACTCTCTTTCAGCATGGCGATTACCATGCTTTTCGGCAAAGCCAACAACGCGCAATTTCAAACCTGCTGTGTAGCTTTTTCGTTTTTTGTCTGACTGTCCTACTTTATCCATTCTCAAACACCTGCATTAAATATTGTAACATTGAGTATAAGACGACCGCAGCAAGATCTCTTCACTAAACAGCAGCTTTTATTTGGCAAGGGTCAGCACACAATAACACAGCCCCCAGCAGCGTGCAAGCTGCCCCTTTATACACAAAACCCTGTGAAAACATGGACCATTTAGACATAACAAGACACAAAATGTAGACATAACAAGACACGATATTGAACCCCACACATTGAACAAGGCACAAACACAACACGATTGGACAACATAGATGGACCGCTATTGGGCAGTAGTGAAGCAATATAGCTGTGACGTCCTCATAGTTTGTGGGTCAAGAGGAAGTCAGTCAAGAGTCTTAAAGTTTGTGTTTAACGTTCAAGATGACTAAAGGTATTGAGATAACTAATTAAAATGTTTAATTAGAAGAGTGTTTTTGTGTTTCTACCTAGCAACAGGACCTGAATGCCACAGATACTGAAAAAATAATCGGTTGTTGTCAGATACGTTTGTGTGAGCCATAACAGTGGCTGTAGTAATCCCATTGGTATATTATTATTTGTGTCACTACAGGAGTTGAATGTTAGACACACTGGCACATACATCGCATACGTCGTATTAGTCTCTCCCCCTTTTTTAGGGCCCCTGAAAATGCCTAGAAAATCGACTTATACAATGTTTTTTACGGTAATTGGGACCGATAATAGTTTGCATAATGGATTGGTTTGGATAATCGAACAAGTATTAATAAGAATGATTGTACCTTTAATAAGGTGTAGAATAAAGTTAACACACACAAGTACTTAGTAGACAAGTATCTACTGAATATATATAGCTAGTAACCTATTATATCACATTAAGCATACAGAATTACAAAGCTTTACAAATCATTAAATTAATGCAATTCAGTAAAACTTTTAAGTTAAGGTAATGAAATACTGTAATTAAAAGGTACCATTTACCAAACTTTGACAGTCATTAAAGAATACAATTTAGTTAAACTTTGACACATTACAGAACTTTAGGAATCATTAAACTTCAGAAATTAAGTAAAATGTTTCTATACTTTGATACTTGCTGTTAAGGCATTGTAATAATGTGCAATTGAAATGAATAAAATAAAAGTTCTTAGCTGCTCAATAACACAATCTCCAGCCCTTACTGACGAAATAGAAGAAAAATCAAGAACGAGGTGATATATATAATATGAATCAGTCATTGGAAATTCTGGCCTGTGATTAAAACCTCATCATAGGAGCAAAAATAGATTGAACTATTGCCCTAACATCCTTATACCACCGGGCAATAGTCTCCCTCTGTCATGTTCACATCACTGTCAATCCCTGCCCTTTTCAAAGGAATGCCCTTCTCTGCTGCACTCCTCACAACAAGAGAAAATGCCTGAATGTGAAAAAACTGCTGAATAGTGATTCTGTGACTTAACAGAACATTAATTACAAAACATACTACAAAAGAAAGATGCCCCCCGCCCCCGACACTGTCACTGTTCTCTGACTTTCTGAATTCAAACAAATTCAACTCGACGATGTAAACAAATATGACGGCCAGGATATAAACTGGATTATGCAGCAGTCAGCAAGCCGCACGGAGAGCTGGATGCCAAAAAAACTTTTATAACTATTGCATGCAGTATGAACTTCAAAAACATTTTCTGTTATTTATTTCTGTTATTTATTTATTTACTTATGCTGTATCAGCTATATTTAAACAAAATATATAAAGTCGTATTTACTATCAAACCTTGGCTCGCTTATTTTCTTGACTGATTCATGTATTAAATATGTACTGCAGACTCAGCCATAGTGAAAAATTAAATGCCCCTTGGTAAGACTATTGTTATTATTATTATTTATTTCTTAGCAGACGCCCTTATCCAGAGGGACTTACAATTGTTACAAGATATCACATTATTTTTACATACAATTACCCATTTATACAGTTGGGTTTTTACTGGAGCAATCTAGGTAAAGCACCTTACTCAAGGGTACAGCAGCAGCATCCCCCACCTGGGATTGAACCCACGACCCTCCGGTCAAGAGTCCAGAGCCCTAACCACTAGACCACACTGCTACCTCCAGCCTGCGGCTTCGAGCATTGTAGCCCCGTTGGTAACAATAGTCTTCCCTTGGGTCAATAATTTTCCATTATAGCCCTCCCCTCCAGTCCATATTTACTACATGGGTAATCGGTATATACTGTGTATATACAGTTAGTGGACAAAAAATGGATGTTGTCATGCTGGGATGTTATTTGCTTAAATAACGCATGAGCCACACCTGTGTGAAAGCCCTTGCTTTCAATATACTTGGTGTCCCTCATTTTACCCAGGTGTTCCTAATCATTTTGCATTTCAGCTGTCAAGTTTACCTCTTGATGAGTTTCCGAAAATGACAGGTCGGTCTGGTGGCTGGCTATTGCATAAGGCATCAGATATTTTTATTTTTTATTTCCCACCTGGATAATTTATTATTGCTGTATGTATTTATTATCATGTAGTTTTAGTCTTATTAATTGTAAGTGCCCTCTGTAGCATCTTGGAAGTAAAGGAGCAATATCAATTTAAAACTCAAATGTTTCAGGTGGCAGTGCACAAAGGAAGCTGCTTTTTATTCCACCTGATTCTGAACGATACACTGGACAACTTCTGGAAACTCTAGTGGAGGCACAAAATATGTCTTCTACATAGTTCCTCTAGAAGAAAAACAAGATAATACCCCATACTACCAGATGAAAAGGAGTTTTCAAAGGTGCCCAAAGCAAACTGCACCAAGTGCCACAACGAATATCCTTTGCAAATACTGCCACTGCATATCAGTAGCTGTGATGGCGAAGTTGTTGAGGGTAATGGGGACAGGTGGTAAATATTTTCAGTCTTCATAAGTCTTTGCTTTAATGGACTTAGCTTTAATACTGGACTAATTGTAGTAATTCATGTAGATGTTATAATCAAGTGCTAGTGGTATTTAAGGACTATAAAACAAACTTATTGATTCACCAAAAACTGCAAATTAACATGGTTACATAGTTTTATATATTTTATATAATTTCTAGCACTATTCAGTTATTTATAAATTTCACGAACACTTTTATACAATATATATATCCTTTTTGATTTATACAGGAATGTTATTCCAAAGAATCTCTGCCATCTGAAATGTCAATCTGTAAAGAAACATCATATGATGGGGTAAAATCTGTGCTCATTCTAAATATTAACAGATAGGGAATGTGGAATCGTTACATCTCAATAAGGCTCAATGGACCTTATTGAGATCCATGCCTCAGAATGTGGAATAAGGTATCGTGATTATTGTGGTCTGTTAAAGTAAATACTAGCGATATTAAATTGTAATGCTAATTAAGGTTTACTTAATTACATGAAGAAGTATAGAAAACTTTTTTACAGGAGGGATTGTGTCCATTTGAATGTGGTCCATAGTGTCATAAATTTAAAAGCACAGAAGTAATTTAGACTTCTAAACAGTTTTTCTTTCTTTTTTTTTACCCCAAATGCTGATGGGGTAACCAAATCAATTAAAAGGTTAGTAAAATGCAATTGTTTTAGCACCCAGTGTTTTTTTTTATTAATTTAGGCTTATGGTATGTGGACCAGTAAAAGCCAGTGCAATTTGTGCTTCAAAGTGGTCCAAGAGCTAAAGAAAGCTATAGGAGAATTACACCCAGGAGTTTGTAATGTGTTTTTGAGGTGTCAACCATTTTGCATCCCAAAAATGACTTCTGCTGAGGTATAACGTTGTAAAGTTATGATGTTGTTCTTTGTTTCAGCTGTGATGATGTACTACATTGCATCAGTGACAGGGTGGATGAGACAAAAACATTTTCACTTTGTGTATCACGATTCAGCATATTCAAAAGAGGTTTGCAACAGTGGCAACGGCAAAAAAAACCTTTCCCGAATACCGTCTGCACGTGTCCTTTATTGGAGAAACTGGAATTGACACTGGAGCTTTAAGGAAAGAGTTCCTGACTGGTACTACACTTATTTCTAATTTGTATTTAGTACCAGTGTTCATTACTGAATTTTTTAAATAAGTGTAACAGGGTGTATTTTTACACCAATTCAGAAATATATTATTATGGGCTAATCTCCCTGATTTCCTTGATGGAGGGAATCCTAATGCATTGGCTCATTCCATCTCATCTTTACAGTATATACATATTTTTTAAGAAATGATTGCAGGAATAGACAGACAGCTCTTTTAATGTGGCTTTGACAGGAAAGGAACGAATCCCCTTTACTCACTTGAGGGTCTATTCAAAAAAGTACTTGCCGACTGTCCTAATTAATCGAATTTCGTGCAAACCGGCGACTGTCGCTAAGCAATTTATGAATGGGTATATATTCGTTCACGACCGAAATCCGTCTCCCTTTGATGACATCATCAGCTCTATAAGCATTCGCTCAGTTCCGTCGTTAGCTGTTGGGAACATAAACAAATGGAATCTACTGACAGCAGCACTCATCGTGTTATTAACAGCGTGCCTGTATGATACGTGATTTATATACTGGAGGATGCGATCATGTTCAGGTTATTTAAATTACCTTAAAAATTGATAATGTTCCTTTGCTTTGCAGGACATACGCAATTAAATGAAAAACACACAAATCAATTATTTCAATTATTATTTCAGCTTAACACAGATAGAGCATTACTTATTAAAAAAAAATATTAGGCAGTGTTAATCACGGGCATCAACTTTTATACGAACACAGTTTAATAAAAAAAAAGCTGTAACAATTTTTGTCCGTTTTTTATTGTTTTATTTATTTATTTATGGGGGGGGGGGATTTGTTAAATACGTTCAGATAACTTTTTTGACAATGTCGTTAGTTTAGACTCCACAGCACCCAGTGTTCAATAACTCCAAGTTGTTGACAGGCTTTTGCTGCCGTTCACTCTTATGAATAGCAGGTTGATGCTCAGGACCGATGAAAACTTTATGCTAATGAGGTAATTATTAAGCTTTATCTCAATTTGTTTAAAAAGTGCCTTCATAGACGAAAATCGTTGGGGCGTAACAGTGCATCTCAATGATCTCTTATGAAGAGCACCTGCCGTTAAATAGGTGGCTATGGACGAAATCCGATCATATACTCCTGTTTTCTCATTTTAACAGGCATTGACTCTTTATAATAGACCCCTTAGTGACTTAGACAACAGTATCTTCAGGCAACTGTTTTTTTTTCCACCATGTTTCCATTTTATAATTGTATGATTTCTACATTAAGCATAACATTTGATATGTCTACTGACATATTGTGGTATCAACCTGCCTCTATTATTCATGATTTCCATTACATGAGAGTAGGTGTTAAAACTTCATGCTAATATTGGACTCAGCTCTCACCAAGATAAGCACCAACTAAGACATAGCTTCTTTTACTGTAAACTAATGTGATCCATCTGCGTTTCCTTCCACCTGATGATGTAGTGGCTCATGTTTCTATGTATTGGATTAACTTCTACAATGGAATAGAAAATTGGTAAAATTGTTCATATATCAATTATTATATCACGCAGTAGGCATACTGTTGCAGAAGAGCAACACATTTGAAGCAATATTCATTAAAAATGTTTATCACAAATATTATATATTCCATAAAGTATTTCTTTTGTTCAACTTTCAGGTTTCAGATGCAACTGATGACTGTATGATGCACCTGGTCAAAGACATTATAAACTGTGGATACACAGGTGCTATATGCACTGAAAAGAAGCGCCGCATAATCAGGTTTAGTTTAGTTTGCTTTTCTTTTGGGGGGGGGGGGGGTTACAAAATGCACAATAGAGCCACCAAAATTGTCCAATTTCCTGTTTCTACTGTGAGCCAACAGTGTAAAGGTACACAATTTTAGCATTTCTGTTTATCTTTAAGTAATCTAAGTTTGTATATTCTCAAAGTGACTTCAGAATTTTTCAGGTGGACCACTTTGTTTCTTGTGACCTTACTTTCTTTACAATTGTACTGCATGCCACCATGAGACTTGTACCAATGCTTTAACAGTTGAGGAAAGGTTTGGTGCTGTACAATTTCCTTGATTACATGGAGTGCCACACAGACCTCTGCCGTCCCTTATTTGTACCAGGAGAAGATGAAAAAGTAAGTGCATATGAGGCACTTTAAACTCTGAAATGTGTGTTACCAAAGGGTTTTATTTGTAATACCTGTTTCACTCTTGTCATCTTCTCAAAATGTTAATATCAATGTATCACGCTATATTATATTCACTGACACTTTTGTCACTTGACTATTCAAGGTTTTGTACAATTAGATTCACGGATTTAAATGATTTGAGTTTAAAAAAAGACATTGAAAATATGAAACTAAAGCTTTGTTTTGAAATGCAGTAAACCAAGGCCAGATTAAATCAAAACTTCGACCCACCCGCTAACAGCAAATTACAAACCCAGTGCTTGATGGCGGGTTTTGTTTGCCAGATGCTTCTTGCTTCTACCTGATGGAAACCGCCCTCAAGCACTGGGTTTGTAATTTGCCATTAGCGGGTGGGTCAAAGTTTTAATTTAATCCGGCCCTAGTTTTTCACAAAATTTGGATAAAAATTTTTAAAAATCCTTTTCTTTTAAGCTTCTAGTAACAGGGACAGATACATGCCTTTTGCTTTGTAAGAAAGAGTAATCTGTATTAGTGTCCACAAACCTGTACACAAATTAAATGTTAATTGAGTAACATTTTATTAGAAATGTACAATGCATATATGCAGCTTTGAGATTTCATACAAAATAAAGGTTGAAAATGGTTTATTTTAAACATTTGCTTACTTTCATTGATTATACCATTTTTTTTAACAATTATTTCTCATGAATTCCTGATTTTCTCACAATATTGGAATGTCCAATTATTATTCAACCTGGCTCACTGCTGCAACCCCCTGAACTAACTCGGTTGAGAGACGAGGACGAGCACTTGTGTCCTCCGAAATGAGTGCTGTCAACCATTCGCTTTTTTTGCTCAGCAAGCCCACGGTCCCGTGCACGGTCGGCAGTGGCATAGCTTGGATTTGAACCGGTGATCTCCAGGCTATAGGGTGCATCCAGCACTCCGGCGGAGCGCCTTTACCGGATGCGCCACTCGGGATCCCCCACAATTATTTTTTTAAATATTTTCTCTGGTTTCAAAATATGCATCCAATATAGAATATGGCACATTTTATAAATGTTTACAAATAAACACAATTTTTCTTCATTGAATAAACATTCAAATTACGTGTTTGATCGTGAGATTATTATTATTTATTTGTTTGGTTGTGCTCTAGACCTTGTTTCTTACTCAGTGTGCATTTCTCATTCACAGCATGGATTAGTATGTTAAGAACAATTACAGTAAATATACTGAATGCATTTTTTTTTCAACCACCCTGTATAATGAGAGTATCACAAGCATTGGTGCAAACACAATTCCACAGAATGCATTCCTCTGGTTATGGGCAGGCCTCCCCAGAGTCATCATTGAATCTAATCAAGCATCACCAATGAAACCCATTTTCTTTCTATAAATATTACATTTTAATGGCAAAACATTCACCATTTTTTGTTAGTTTATTTTGTCCTTATTCAACTAACCACCTTAACAGAAATTTGCATTGTAATTTTGATGTCAGTTAGTGAGCATATAGTTTGTAAAAAAAATGAGACTGGAAGGCTCTCCTATATAGGCATGTGCAGGAGTGTACAAAAATAATTATCACAAGAGAGGGTGAAGGCATATTGGTACACAGCTACAAAACTACTTTTGTTGTTTGTTTGTTTTACTGTGCACACTTTTACCAGCGATAAAGCTTACTCTTCCTGTTTCTTGTATTCTGAACATGCACTCAGCTGTTCCAACATTCTCCACTCCCTCGTCACTCCTGTCTGACCCTAAGGAAGAACATTATGATTCAGTACAACCACTAGGAAAGTGCAGAACATTCTCAATCTATGGCATACTAAACATTAAAAAACATCACAATAGCTTTAATTTTTCCATAAAAACATACATAGAAATAAACCAATAAGTGCCACTCAGATATAGTAACAATAATCTTTACTTTAATCATTTGTAGAAGGAATTTCAAATGTAACTGTGCGATTAATCTTTTGCATGGATGGATGACTTTTAAGACAAGTATACCACTGGTCCTTTAAGCCATTGATATCAAAACCATGTTTTTGTGTTGCTATGTATATGTTAAATGAAGCCATGTTGTCACTTATCAAAAAGGTATTTAGTTAGTTTTACCTTGAAGACCAGCCATTTCTCTGCATAGACTGCAGAACAAATGTGAGTGCAGTTGTAGATCTGACAAAATATGACAAAACAAGTATGTTACAACTGGAAAGAACCTACATGTAAACAGATTTTTTATTTTGTTATTACCTGATCAGCTTGTGGTTTGAGTCCACGTGGATTAACGACAAAGGTCTTCTAATGAAGTAGGACCGTCTGACCGTATGCATCCTAATTTTGTCATTCTTTGTAAAATTCCTAGAGAATCCACTCAACGCATTGATTCTTTTATCCGATACCACTGAATGCGATATCCTTCTGCCTGCAGACACCCCTTCACCATTCTGTACCCAGCGCATGGAAATGTTCTTTTGATAGATGACACAACACTGTCCAGGTCCTCGTCTGAAATTTCCCCCCAGCTTCTCAGATAAATGCTGGTGACTGGTCTTGCTGGCCAACTGCAAAACAAAGCAGCTTGTGGAGCTGCATGAGAGGGTCCATAATTTCAGATGGGATATCAAAAATGTTCGAAGTAGAAGATAGTATGAACATTTCTTCATTGATGACAAATTCAAAGTAATCTAAATCGATTGAGGCTTGATTGAGTGAGACAAAGAGGCCATTAGCTACAGTCTAAGTTATGTGTTGAATCGTTTGCCACTTTTTTTATTTTGTTTTTTAGTATCAAATGTTCTTTTTATTAATATTTTGAAATAATCCATCATCAACCTAAGCTATTAAGTAATAATACTAAAAAAAAAACACTTACCTGAAACTGTATGTGCTGCATGACGTGTTTCTGCCTTGTCTTAATAGAAAATGTGTTTGTTTCTCTCTTCCCTTCACTCAACAATGCAAGGGACTTCCCTTCACTCAACAATGCGAGGGACACATGTGTCCTCATCGGTTGTTCCCACACTCCACTATCTGTGCCTGTGACCTCAGTGACGTATTTTTGACAGCGAGCTAACGCTCAATCCTACTCGTACCTTTTTGATTCGTACTCGTAGCTTGCTTTTTGAGTTGTGCTCGTAGCTTGCTTTTTGAGTTGTGCTCGTAGCTTGTTTTTTGAGTTGTGCTCGTAGCTTGTTTTTTGAGTCGTACTCGTAGCTTGCTTTTTGAGTTGTACTCGTAGCTTGTTTTTTTAATGTCGTACTCATAGCTTGCTTTTTGAGTTGTACTCGTAGCTTGCTTTTTGAGTCGTACTTGTGGCTTGTTTTTTGAGTCGTACTCGTGGCTTGTTTTTTGAGTCGTACTCGTAGCTTGCTTTTTGAGTTGTGCTCGTAGCTTGTTTTTTGAGTCGTACTCGTAGCTTGCTTTTTGAGTTGTGCTCGTAGCTTGTTTTTTGAGTCGTACTCGTAGCTTGCTTTTTGAGTTGTACTCGTAGCTTGTTTTTTGAGTCGTACTCGTAGCTTGCTTTTTGAGTTGTACTCGTAGCTTGCTTTTTGAGTCGTACTTGTGGCTTGTTTTTTGAGTCGTACTCGTGGCTTGTTTTTTGAGTCGTACTCGTAGCTTGCTTTTTGAGTTGTACTCGTAGCTTGCTTTTTGAGTCGTACTTGTGGATTGTTTTTTGAATCGTACTCGTGGCTTGTTTTTTGAGTCGTACTTGTGGATTGTTTTTTGAATCGTACTTGTGGCTTGTTTTTTGAGTCGTACTCGTGGCTTGTTTTTTGAGTCGTACTCGTAGCTTGTTTTTTGAGTCGTACTTGTGGATTGTTTTTTGAATCGTACTCGTGGCTTGTTTTTTGAATCGTACTCGTGGCTTGTTTTTTGAATCGTACTCGTAGCTTGTTTTTTGAGTCATACTGGTGTTTTTGTTTTGTACAATATTTTTTTTACGCATACCAGTATTTTTGACAGTGATCTCACGCCATATCTGTGCTCTTCAAAATCTTTTACTGTCATTGCAGACTTCAGTGACACCATACAGCTCAGTTCATACCACCATAGCTGTTTATGTTTGTTAAACGCATTCAAATGGCTTCGAAACAACCAAGGATTATTAGCGATGTTTTTACAATTCTAACAATAGTTTAGAGGACCCAGGTTGTGAATATTATTACATCATTGTAGATAGGGGTTTAGGGGCTTGCCCTAAACCCCTGTAACTTACTATCTGGAACAAAAATACATTGGAAATGTGAAAAAACACCAAGTTATCAAAAGTGCCCAGCCATTTACAGTTGTGCCTATTTGCTTGGTGCTGGCCAAGGTTGCCCCAATTGTTACTACTAACTTGACTTGTGTTTTTGATATCTCCACTTTAAATGGCTGGGCACGTTTGTTAACTTGGCGTATTTTCACATTTCCAACGTGTTTTTGTTTCAGATACAGTACTACTGTACTACTATATAACAGGTTTCCTTGTCTTTTACAATTAGTAGTGCCTTAGAGCTCTACCACAGAAACATACTGAAATATTTTAGGACAGATGTGTAGCAGACAAATATATATATATATATATATATCGTGTTTATTGTTTAATTAAATGTATTATTGTTTCATTGTTGATTGTCACCCGCACCTGGTAATTATTGTAAATTAGTGCCAGGCTCAGGGTTTAAAAAGCGTGCAGCCAGTCTCTTCTGGGCTGATGTGTGTGAAGAAGCACGACTGTGCGCGTGTGTACAGCCGTAGTAAAAAGGTAAAGTGAAAAGCCTTTTTGTGTTGTCTGAAAACTGTTTGGTTTCATGTTATGCTGGTAAACAGCTTAGCTATCCAGCTTATTAGTTAGGTTCCAGTGTGTGATAGTTAGTGCTTGAACAGAGCTAGGTTTTTGTTTTCGTGTTTGTTTATTTTTGTTAATCAAAAATAGCGCGTCTGCACTTAAAAATCCACTTCTGTGACCTGGATCATAATTTTAAAGGGGCTACAAAAATAAACACCGAGCTCCTTCAGAGTGCCAACTACGCATTGGCAGGTTTCCTGACTAGCTCGCATGAAGGCAAAGCCGTTCGTCTGACCAATAACAAAAAAAAACACACAGCTTTTAACACGAAATTATAACACTACACACAGAGCAACTGCTTTCCTTAAATACTCTGCACCTGGCTCTAATTTGCAATAATAATCAGGTGCAGGTGATAATTAACAATTAAATACATTACATTACACACATTTGCATGTGTGTTTGGCAGGAGGATTTTAACTCCCTCCCTGATCTGTTACTATATATATATATATATATATATATAGGATTACTGGGATAATCTTCCTCCGCCCCTGTGCAATTTTTATAGGAGGCTGTGTGGTCCAGTGGTTAAAGAAAGGGCTTGTAGCCAGGAGGTCCCCGGTTCAAATCCCACCTCAGTCACTTACTCATTGTGTGACCCTGAGCAAGTCACTTAACCTCCTTGTGCTCTGTCTTGCGGGTGAGGCGTAATTGTAAGTGACTCTGCAGCTGATGCATAGTTCACATACCCTAGTCTCTGTAAGTCGCCTTGGATAAAGGCGTCTGCTAAATAAACAAATAATAATAATCGATTTCAAAACTGCTGAATTGACCATACATACACGGTGTCCTTCTCATAGGAGATGAATCTGATCACGCTCTGTTCACCCATCCTACTATGCCTACTCTTAATAAAATAACTAGAGTTGCTAGCAACTATAAAGGCTTCCAAGCACTTATCATGAAGTTTAAGCACATTGGTTATTCAAGATGAAACGTTATCATCACAACTGTGTTAATTGTGTCCTCTACATCCTTGTCAAATTTCGTGCGTTTTGGTGCAGCCGATAAGAAGTTATAGGCAGTTGTACAGCCAGTTGCGTATGTTGATGATGTCATGCATCATGTTTGACCTTTAGGAGAGGTCAGAGGTCACAAGCGATGACATTTTTTCATAGAGCACATATGACTTCCTATACGTGTTCCATTATAACTATGACCCTGCCGGCACGCCCTAGGATTTAAAATTTCAACGTAAATTCCAATATGGCCGCCGCGTCGTATGAGCAATCTGTTTCAATCTTCAGCAGTTATTACTTTCCAATGGTCTGTGCAATTGTGTTGACACTGAAGAGCATAAATGTTGTTCTTGTTATGGGTTGCAAAAGTTTTTTTACAATTATCAATATGGCCGCCAAACCATGTGACCAAAATGCGTCATTTTCATATCACTTCACGTGAGTCTCTATGGTCATATAAAGTTTCATGACTGTAGTGTATTGCACCTTGGATTTATGCACAAATGTATGAAAATAGCGCCGCCGTGAAACGTTTATTTGCGTGCCACGGCCATGTTTTGTAACGAAAAGCGTGGATTTTACAAAGCGGTAGAAAGGACCTGGTCATAAACATGAGTGCCAATTTAGGTGTCGATTGACGTTGCGGTTTAAGACAAGAAGATTGTTGAACATTTAGCGCCAATCCAGCGTAGGGTGCAAAGTAATTGTTCAATCGAAAGTTTTTTATAGGCCATTGCTGCACTATCTGCTGCCATTGTCATAGTTCCACCTTAAGTTGTTTTTAACAGCAAGAGTTTTGAAAAATTCCCAAAATTTCCATGAGATCCAATATGGTGGTTGAACCATGTGACTTTTTGATTCGGGGATGCCAGTCTGGTTGTCCAGCCATAGGCATCTACTTACGTAAGGGTTTTCAAAATTCTGCGATGTTGTTTGTGCGGAATAATAATAATAATAATAATAATAATAATAATAATAATAATAATAATAATAATAATAATAACAATAGGCTTCCCAGCCTTTGGCTTGGAAGCCTAATAATAAACACAGCGATAACAATAGGTCTCCCAGCCTTTGGCTTGGAAGCCTAATAAATACCTGAGTCTGAATTCCACAGGGACAGTGGACTTTCTGCAACTGCATTATGTCTTGCAGCAAACTAATGTTAAGCCTGTCTATCTGAACAAATTCGTGGAACCAACACTGTTTTTTTCTTTTTCATGTTTTTGTTCTTCTAAAACAAATCTTCCTTAATGAATTAGTTTTAAGAGATTTTGCTTCAACAGTAGGTGAACGCTCAAGCCTGGCGATGTCGATAGCCACAGCCATAAGAGCCACTGGCAACGAATTCCCAACTATGCTAATTGGTAGGTACCCATGATAGATTCTACTTAAGGCTAGTGTACAGTGTATTCCACCTTATTGCTAAAGGACAGAAAAGTCTCAGTAAAGCAATCGGCTATCCGAACACCAACAACAAAGATAACCAATGTGTAAAAGGATGAACAAAAAATATCTGTGTTTGTAAAGGGCTTCATTATTTATTTAATTATTTATTTATGTACTGCACCAGCAACTCTCTGATAATAAAGGATTGCTTGGTGGTACTATAAAGATGCGCAACGCAGGACCAGCACTAGGTTTATGTGGGCCCTGGGCAACGGACCTCCAGTACTCCCCGGCCCTATTAAAAAGCTTTCATTATCCATAGTCCCTCACTAAAGCTGACATGTCTGGAGTTAGGACATGGTCCGATTTAATTAAAAAAATAATAATTTAGGGCAGTTCAGGCTTGTCAACTCACATTGCAATGCATTCTAGTACATTTTACCTGTCTCAGGTACCTTTCACAGCAAGACTACACTTACCAGAATGCATTGCGATGTGAGGTGAAAAGCCTGAACGCTTCCAAACTGTTCTAGTGCACATGAAGTCATATGGTAACCCTGTGTACGACATTAGGTTAAAAAGGTTCTGAAAGAATACCCTTATTCTTAGGCATATGTTACACTTGCACCTCTATGGTCATTCACCTCAGCTGTGTCTCCTGCGTGAAAAGGCTAAAAGCATGCCAGTCAATAGGGGAAGAAGCTGGTTGGTTAATGACAGGGAAGAAGCTGGTGAAGGGGCGGCGACAGTTACACACTCCAGGTGACAAGAAATTGCAACATTATCTGAAAGCATAGCTCACAAACAGATTTCTTAAACCAACTGTAGTCAGTTTTGGCCAATAGGAGCAACTGCTAGCATAATATAGTATAGAAAAAACAGAACTAACAACCTAGATTCAATATGCCCTTGCTCTAAACTAGTCTTTTAATTGCAAAGGAGATGGTCCACCTCAATGGAGACTCTAAGGGTGACTCAGTGTACGTAGATCCTTTTTTTTGTAAGTCTGCACAGTCAACTCCACCAGCCTTTACTGTGTTCTATTTTTAGCAGAAAACATTAATCTTGCATGTCTCCTAATTTGCCATAAGTGCACCATTGAAAAAATTACTTCAGACTTCCGAGACAACTGACAATTCTATAAATTCTCAATCACTGAAGTGAATGATTATGACTAGGCCATGTCACTGTTTTTAAAAGAAACAAAGGTAATTAATTACTCACAAATTAATTACAAGGCTCCGTCCTGGGATCCCTCCTGTTTTCTCTCCACACTGGCTCCCTGGGTCCCCTTATCTCCTCCCATGGCTTCTCGTATCACCTCTATGCTGATGATGCCCAGATCTTCCTCTCCTCTCCCCCTCTGACCCCGACGTTTCCTCCCGTATCTCTAGCTGCCTCTCAGACATCTCCTCCTGGATGCACTCGCATCATCTCAAACTCAGGACTGCTCAGTCCCTGACCACCTTCCAGTGCCTCCACAAGACACATCTGAACTTGGCTTGCACTGAACTGCTCCATACCTTGCCGTATTCTACTACTGCTCTTAATTATAACTACTTCTTGTATCTTGTATTTGACTTTACTCTTATAGGTATCTGTATTCATGTTTTTTGTAATTGCTCTTATTGAAATCATTGTCATCCATTCATTGTACTTAGTACGTGCTCCTACTGGACATTATTCGTGTAAGCAAATATTTGTCATATAAGTTTACTGCTCTTAGTCGAACCTGCTCTTACATGTAATTATTTACTGTGTTCTCTATTTTTTGCTCTTATTTGAATTTGATCTTTTGCTACTGATTTTTATTGTACTTTACAACTGCTCTCATCTGAAATGTGATATTTTGTAATGTGATATTTTGTAACAATTGTAAGTTGCCCTGGATAAGGGAGTCTGCTAAGAAATAAATACATTAATAATAATAATAATAATAATAATAATAATAATAATAATAATAATAATAGAAAGAGCAGATGGCTGTCATATATTGAGCTGAAATTAGATTTGATTGTGTTATTTCAAGACACAGCAATGCTTTTCTCTTAATAGTTTACCATGGTAAGAGTGCAGTTTTGATTATACTATGCATGTCACACTTGCACCACTGTATGCAGGACTGTGAGGTGGTGCCTGAAAAATGCCCTGCAGAGTATAAAGTCTAAACATATTATTACATTGTTACTTTACTATAACTGGTATCTTTTATAGGGAATATCAGTTTGGATTGAAACTGATATAAAGAGCTATGGAAAATAAAAATGAAAACTGACATTTGCCGCTGGATATAAGGTCATGCCTTAACGAAAGAGAAAAACTGCCAATGTTACTCCCAGTACCTAAACTGTGAAAACCTTGGTTAGAGCATGTGTGACCTGCCTTCAGGGAACATCAGCTCAATTTTGTCATTCATGCTCATGTCAATTGGCACAATGTCAGGGTTGTGCTGTTACTATACCTGGGCTAGCTAGTTGTGTTGGGCCAGTTGTTCCTCAAACATTCTGCCTGGAACTTGTCATTGACAGAGATTGTTCCAGCCTCACTGATGACAGCAGAGAGCAGGCTTTGGGCTTCATAGAATCGTGTGATAGTGCTAAACTACACTACAAAGTGTTACAGGAACCACTGACTGCCCAGTTGAATATTCCAGTGCTGAACATGAATGTGTGGAAACCTTGCACAAATAGGATGAACAGTTTAACACTAATGAGACAGCACTTAATAAATGGTGTCCAGTGGCAATGACTATACCATAGTTTTGTGCTAATGGCAGGTACAATGCTTTGTGCCATTGATAGAGGGAATATTTTCATATTTTGACAGTGGTATGAACTAATGTATACACACCGGTAATTATTTGTGTGTCATGGTATTGTTTCAGTACTCCATTCTGTTGCCATTACTGGTAATGCTGTCTGCTCATGGTTCTGATATGGTTCCTTCAGGCTAATACAGTGGTTATAATGGAATTGAAACAGTAGAGGCCTGTGTGTGTAACAAAGAAATGCATTGTCCACAAACCAGATTTAAACCAAACTGCATCTTTTTAGCAAGCAGACAAAAGTTGAACTTCAGTAATCAAAAAAAAAGTAGCCCAACACAGGCTTATAAAATATAATCAGGATTTATGAAGAAATGTAAACTAAAACTGGCTTCTGTGCTCCAGCTTTTTCAGCACTAATGAGGATCAATTAGGAATCCTGTACGCATAACTCAGCCGGTTCAGCACCACGGAGAGCAGCTGAGGAGGACACTTGCTTGCACAGCTTCAGCACCAATCACTTAACAGCATAGGAGTGCACAGCATAGGAGTGCACAGCATGTTGGTCTGTATCAACACTGCCTGCTTGCTAGTGGAACAGCACAGGAGTGCACAACATGTTGGTCTGTATCACACTGCCTGCTTGTTGAAAGAAGAGAGATTAAACATGGAGCCCCTAAGCCACCTGTAAGAATCTAGCTTCTAACAGGGTTCTTACTCTTCTGTATCACTCCTGTAGAGTAAAAATTAGTCCTACATTAGGCTTTAAGAAGGACGTATTTATAGACTGCTATATCTCAAGCCATTGCCAGGAGACAGCTTGGTACAGAAAAACAATAACAAAACTGACTGCTTCTTCCTTTTTTCTAAACAGAAGTTATCCAATCATATCTTAGTATCACTCACATACTGTATTTTAGTAATCTTAATGTCACTCACTAATGACTGATTATGATTACATTGGTAGAATAGTGATTCTTACTGAAGAAAACACAGTGGAATGTGGTGAACTAGCTGCAAGGACACCTCCATGAAACAGACAGCATAAACCCCTGAGACAGCTGCATAACAGACATTCATTCTTTTCGAACTGTATCTGTAAGAGAATCATTGAAATGGTTGTTTGAGGTTTAAATGAAATGAGTTTAGGACAGAGGCCCCATATCTGTAGTCACTGTTAATAGAATTGTGTCTTCAATTCCAGTTCGTTCTGTTTCCCCTGTGAAGTAAAAACACAAGGAAGGATTTTTAAAAGATATACCAAGACCTTAAGCAGATAAGTGGGTTTAATTAACAAATTCTGGAACAGCACATCTGACAGTCTCCCTCTGTATACAGTTGAAAGAAATGCGCCAAAAAACCCTGAGGCCGTTAAACACATATTAATGCTGCAGATTTTATTTTAATTGTTAATGCTTTTACATGAACAGATAGCCTTCCAACTGTGAGACCAAAATACACCTTTTAACATATTCACTTTCTCATCAAGAGGTAATTAGAAGCGTACTATGCAAGTTGATGCATATTTAACTCCGTTCTGCAGTATCAAGTGACAGATCATGATCTATGTATTTGACTAAATGACTACAAGCAAAGAAATTCAATTTTTTAAGTATTTCTTATCTTTTCTAAGAATAACATCCTTTCTTATTATCACCTAATGGGGATACAAATACTTGGTGACATCATCTGTATGCATGAACCACTTGTCCAATTGCGATTCAGTAAGGACCTTCTTCAGCACAGTGTGGAGTAGTGGTTAGGGCTCTGGACTCTTGACCGGAGGGTCGTGGGTTCAATCCCAGGTGGGGATGTTGCTGCTGTACCCTTGAGCAAGGTACTTTACCTAGATTGCTCTAGTAAAACCCAACTGTATAAATGGGTAATCGTATGTAAAAAATAATGTGATATCTTGTAACAATTGTAAGTCGCCCTGGATAAGGGCGTCTGCTAAGAAATAAATAATAATAATAATAACTGGGCCTATCATAATATGTGGTATATGGAGGGTGGCTGTGTGTAATGTTAAAGCGATTTGTATCATGCTAACAAGGTGGGTTAACACTAGAAGCCCTGCGGCGGTCATTTTGGCAGTTTTGGTTTTAAAATGTAATTTTCTCCAGTCATGTAACACATATGGGCCTGTGCGTTTGTGTACCTTTTTGTCCGTATGTATCAAATATTCTCACAAAGCATGAAACACGGGAGAGCAGAAATAAAGGAGATATATTACATTATACCTAAAAGCCCGGGAACAGTCACATTGATGGCCACACATAAAACAATGTCCGCAATGTGTTTAGCTGTAATTAGATTAGTCTCTTCTCTCTGCCTGAGTGAATGTCTATTGTTTTCAATCAGCCTTTTGAAAGACTGGCGCTTGCTTGCCAGCTGCGCTGCTTTGGTCAGTCAATTAGCATTGGGACTAGTAAAAATAAATACCAGAGACCATGGAGTTTTACAACGCAACAAAATATGCAATTGATGTTTGGATCAGATGGCACGGAAGTATTCCGTGAAAGCTGGCTCCTGACGGTGGCCTGTTCAGTTGTTTTACAATGCATTGGACCTAGCAGCCATCAACTCCTAGGTACTTTACAAAGAATGCACGGAGCAGAATTTGCCAAGGAGAGAATATATTTTACAGTTGGCACAGGAACTTCGCAAGAAGCATTTGGAACAGAGAGAAACTGCCAAGCGTGTACCCACAGCTGAAGCTGGCAACCCCGCTGAGAGCCGCAAAAGACGCCAATGCCAGGTTGGCAAGTGCAATAAAAATAAAACTTCGAACAGCTGTGCCCTGTGCAGAAAGGCGGCGTGGAGAAGCGCATTATCTGTGTTGATTGTGAACAGCCTTAGACTCAAGGTAAAGGAATACAATTTTGTCGAAAAAAAGAAAAAAAGAAAAAAAGAAAAATAAATTAGACTTTTTATAACTTCTTGTGCTCTGCGCTTCTGTTTTCTTCTAAACTTTATCTACTTTGTTCAGTTGCTTTTGCGCATCTGTTAATAAACCGATTGCTGTTGAAAAGTTAAAAATGTATTGCTATCGTTACAGTTTTATAAATATGTATGCTGTAAACCGATGTCTGTTCAGATGTTTATTTACTTACATTTTCTTGTTTTGATTTGTAAAATAAATGTTCGCGCGTGTATGTGTGTGTGTGTGTATATATATATATATATATATATACAATATGCTTCGGTTTTCAGATAACGTACTCAATAAAAAAAAAAAACTATTACGTCTCTGTTCGTTATACTATTTACAGTGTTTTGAATACAGCCATCAAAGACTGCTGCGGGGCTTCTAGGTATGAGTATATCTCCGGTCCTTCTAGTGTTAATTGAAATATAACACTTCAAAACAGTTTGACAACAACTTGCTCTTGTATGTGAACGTAGTCACAGTGGTGACTGGAAGAGGCCTGATGTCAAGTGTCTGGGTGTGTATGCACTCTAACGCTGTTTTCTTTACCTGTCAAGGCAGAATTTATGTGAGACTTAGCAGGTGTGGGTCATATATTAGCTAGAAATCCACTAGTCTTAATGTGCTTGTGCAATGAGTTAGCACTCTTATACTTTTTCACTGAGGTAAGCTCATATGCCTCTGTGGGAGAATTCCCAGTTAATAAAGGTTAGCTGGTGTACATGAAAGGTATCAGGCTGGCTTTTCAAATTTAGTTAACCCTTTGAGTAGTGAGCTCAAAAATGCATTGCTGGTCCTATGGGAGTGAGTTTTTTTTCTGTCCTCTGTATGTGCTTAATTATTACGAATATAGTGTACAAACAAGCTGAAAGTTATATGTTTGTATGTACAGTATGTAATGAATACTGACAAAAATACAGACAAATAATTTTTACCAAAACACAGTATAAACACACTCACCAGCACTCCTCTCAAACACCTCCCCCAAACAAAGGATTTTCACTTCCTCAAGTAACCAATAATCATTCAATTAAGGCTCCTGCCACATTCTCACATGAATTATGGCAGAGATTTTAACCCCCCCTCCCTGCCAGCCCAACCCTATACAGTATTGCCAACCCCACTGTTATAGAAATCATGAGACAAACTCTTAAAAATCAAGTGCTAAAAGTAACCAATACAACGAGTTGGTTTTAAAACCTAGTTAACAACAGCATGTATTGCGTCTTTTATTACTACATCTCAAAATGCTTAACTAAAGTACACAATCTGAAAATAATAATGCAAACCTCGTTGTTGCTGCAAACGTCGTTACTCTCATTCACCATTAAAATGTCAATGCCCGTTTTGACATGCATTACAACAGCTTCACAATGGTGATCGGCGAGAGCTTTTAATACTGCAGTAGTTTTGGTTCAGCCACAGGAAAATTCCTTTGCAACTTTACCAGCTTTGTGAAGTGATCTGCAAAATAATCCATGCTCTGCTATAGCTTGGCAAAAAAGTACTTCTGTGTTTGTAAACTCCTCCGCTAAGGTCTGCTGAGCTGCATTAAAAAAAGACGTTCGAGTTTGCTGTGTTAGAGGCTTACACGCTTGGAAGTTTCAATGTGCTTTTTGAGGGCGTTCACTCCAGAATTCCCAATGCAAATGTCTTCAGACAGAATGCATATTCATCTGAAAGTCTATTTTCAGTTTACTGGAAAGTAACTGCTCCAGTCTGTGTTGTATTTGCACCTGTAATGGTGGCATTTCTTAGGATTTTCCGACATGTTTAACCTGTCTATTTCATAAAGATAAAAATCACAAGATCTCACAGTACTGCCATGAGATCGCAAGCAGGACTTAATCTAACTTAAAAACCGTGTGTCTTGCGATGAATTTGCGAGAGTTGGCAATACTGCCTATATTTCCAACAGACACAAACACTATTTACATTTAGGGCTTTTAAAATTGCTTGGGAACCCTTTAGTTTCACTGATGCAGACCATCGTGGGTCAGCAATGTTTTGCCGACATTGTCTGTATTTTAGGATAAGCTGTACAAGTTTGTATGTTATTGACAATGTAAGAAAACACAGGGGTTCCCGAGTGGCACATCAGGTAAAGGCGCTCCCGTGGAGTGCAGGATGCCCTATAGCCTGGAGGTTGCCGGTTCGTCCAGGCTATTCCACTGCTGACTGTGGACAGGAGTTCCCAGGGGCGGTGCACAATTGGCCGGCGCCGCCTGGGGGCCTAGGTTGGCCAGGATGTCCTCGGCTCACCGCGCACTAGCAACCCGTGTAGACTGGCCGGGTGCCTGCAAACTTGCCTGTAATCTGCCCAGAGTTGCGTTGTCCTCCAATGCTGTAGCTCTGGGTTGGCTGCATGGCAGGCCTGCAAAGTGAAAAGAAGCGGTCGGCACATGTTTCAGAGGACAGCGGGTGGTAGCGGTGAGGTGAGTCAAAAATACAATTGGCTATTTCAAATTGGGAGAAAAACTGGGTAAAATCAATTGCCGACTACTAAATTAAAAAAACAAACAAAGAAAACACACACCACTATGCTTTACCATACTTTCACTGTGATTTATTGCACTTTGCTCTACTATGGTGAGCTTTTATAGGGGCTTATTACTCTAGAGATCTGAGGAACCGTTACAATTTAAACATCGATTGACCGCTGCTTACTTTAGGTAACAAGCGTCACATGCGACCACCAGCAGATAATCCTAGCAGTGCTTACACAAGCAGACAGGGTCGCGAGGTGGCTGCAACAGCCATTTAAATCAATTGGGAATTTCAACTGCAATATCCACATTTTGTCCATACTCAATTAAAAATGTGATTAAAAATGTGTTTCGCAGCTGAAGAGAATAAGAAATCCATATTGACATTTTAATCAAGCCATTTGAAAATGAAACAGGGTTGTCATGAAATAGACAACATCTAAACACATATGGTAATTGCAGTAATTTAGACTTTCATCACAAACAAAGCACACCACAATAGCATACAGTATAAAGGCATATTAATAAAACATTTGTAGGGGTATCTAAAAATGCAATTAATTTGTATTTAAATATTTCAGCTGTGCCTTTCATTTCAGAGTCTTTTGGTTGGGATCAAAATCATTCGATTTCACACGAGCAGCATTTTACTTTGCTGTGCATTTCCATTCTCACAATGCACATTAACAGTAACACACTTATACATTACATTCAGGGTCCGCTATGTTGCTATAAGATCGAACAAGACGATCGTCCAGGAAAGGAATACATGGTTGTAAACCCAAGGGATGTGTTTTGAATAATCTAGTAGCAAGCTGTCTGAGATATTACTGATGTTATCTGTCCCAGGTCTGGCACAAGGTTTTAGCTGCTGTTTTGTGTGTCTTTTGCTTGCATATCGTATTGGAATGACTGGACTGCATTCAGTTTGATGTGTCCTCAGTGTTACCCAGGCCAGATCAACCAAAGAGCCAGTGCAATACAATGCACGGCCGTGTATTGCCAACTATAGAAAAACAAAATTGTTCCTTAATATGTGTTCAGTGGCCAGCATTTGCACTGACTTCCACCTTGACTGCCCTGGCCTGGGTTACATATGTCTCTGGCAGGATACTAGAACTGGGGAGCAACGACTAAGCTCAAATATCAAAAGCTCAAAAAGAAATACATTCAAACCACTGCAACATAAAGCAAGGGAAGAAAAAACTGGGAAAAAGTGAAGTGATGCTAATTAGTCTTTACTAAAGTAAGATGTAAGAAAATGCACGTGTTATTATTCCTTTCGCATGCACTGTACTATAGTTGAACTATAATGAAGCTTCCTCTGCTTGCAATTTATCCTTAGTTCGATAGAGCAATTGCAATTCCAATGCGATTTTCTAAAACATCTTAAAGATTTTATGAGCGTAATCTAAGCAAAAACAAATGTAAATGCTTGTTATAGTTTGTAATATAATGTGTCTGTTTCTGGTCCCATCCTTGTGATGGCCCCCCATTGCAAACACTTGGGAACCACTGCCCAATATCAACACCTATCCAAAGCATGATTTATTGATGGTCTGTTTCCTTAAGAGCCTCATGGTCACCATTGATTAACCTTGAAATGTTCTGTACCAGCCTCAGTCACACAACAGCTGCATTGATTGCAGTCAAGTCTCTTCAGTTTGAAATGCATTGTGTGTGTGTGTTTTCAGGGAAAAAAGCAGCTGTTAAATAAGGTATTTTTAATGTGTGGCTTATATAATTATTATCCTAACAAATATTGAAAAGGAAATATTGAATGCTTTATTATTACATCATATGTTGTCTGTTAATGAATGTGTACCAAGTCGGCCTTGGGGTTCAAGTGTATTCAAATCTTTTTTGCAAGGTACCAAACATCAATTTGTTCTAATCTAATCTAACATTAATTAATACAGCTGCAAGCGCCATAGGCTATAGAACAGCAATGAACAGGTTTTTTGTTATTTTCAAAAGGTTTGTTTTAAATAGAAAATTGACTTCCATGTGGTTTCAGATTATCAATATTTCAATGACTTAAAGAGCAAGGAGCCTTGAATGCTATTTTAATTATTTTATTTAACATTTTACTATTTCATAGTTCCCAAGTTTCTAGTGCCCCCAAGTTCAGATCGAGTGCCCTCCCAGTTTAGATATCGTGCCCCCCAGTTTAGATCTAGTGGCCCCCAGTTCAGATCTAAGTTCAGATCTAGTTCCCCCCCAGTTCAGATCTAGTGACCCCCATTTCAGATCTAGTCCGTCCCCCCCCCCAGTTCAGATCTAGGGCCTCATTTATGAAAATGTGGAGATCGCGCACACGTAAAGCAGTCTAACAGCAGTCTAGCCGTATCTTTTGGTCAATAGCTTATTGTGAAGGTGGAGGTGACTTACATTGACTGAAAATGAGCGATCAACAGACACAGCACTCAGCAGGGGACAGGCAGAGGCAACGTAAAGTGAAACTGCACTGCTTACCTTTTAATTTTAACATGTATGATGTAAAAAATGTTAAACAAATTCCTTTTTCCTTTCTCCTTTAATGCATATACAATAAAAGTCATGTTGTGCAATGGCATATTTTTCTTTTCGTCCTGCTTACTCGAGAAATATTGATTGATAAGCCGTACCGCCAATTATTTTCCTTGTTGGCATTGCCATGGATCGGGGTGACAGTGCTATTTGAATACAATCAGTAGCACCCTGGTAGAAGCCCACTTTCTCGTCCTGTAAACCTGTGAGCTTTAGCAGGGCATGTTGTATTATACATATGAGTAGCTACAGCTTTTAATGGCAGGGAGTGTGTGAATCCAACTTACACAGGTGTGCAGTTACATGAGTAGCTACAGCTTTTAATGGCAGGGAGTGTGTGAATCCAACTTACATAGGTGTGCAGTTACAGCAGTGAAAACTGCTATTTTGATTTAACTCCTTTTTGTCTCAATGGATCTTTTCGCACTCTTTTCTAATCTCTTTCTCTCTTGCTCTCTCTCATACTATACTCCCAAGGAGAAAGGGAGAGCGACACAACAGCACACCAACACAGCAGATTCCCAGCCCCGTCCCCAGTCCATTATTAAGTCCATACTTTCGCAGGTCGCTTGAGTTGCGGCTGCCCCCACCGTTACAATATGAATACAAGGTAGTTAGAAATGGATCGGAACCCTGGAAGCCTCGCTTGCTCCCGCGACAGACACATACAAAAAAATCTTTATGTATTTAATTGCAACTGGCAGAATAAATAACACATATTATTGCTATATGTGCGATCCTCTCTGTATAATCCTGTATAAAAAGGAAAGGAAGAAATCGACTATTACTTCTTAATTTCAATATACAGTACTATAGCTGGTTCTTTTTTGGTGTAATTTGCAGGTTAGTGTAAGTCACCCTGGATAAGGGTGTCTGCTAAGAAATAAATAATAATAATAACAATTTCTACGTGGCCAGACAAAGAGTGGAGGTGGAGACGTCCCCAGATATTTAGATGTCATCTGTCTTTTCTGAGCCTGTCTGACACACAATGTATGCAGCAATTTCACCTCAACAGACAAACAATCACTAACATCTGCCAGCCGCCTCAGACTGACCTGGAAGGAGACACGTGGAGAGCAAACTGTTTGTCTGTAGCACTAAGGTATGCACTAACACAGAATAGGCACTTCTACGTAAATCGTAAGGGGACCTATTCTGTCAAGATCTGGTAGTGTGTGATCTGTGATGCCAACAACTGCATTACAAATGTGTATGCAAACTATCGTTGCTCCGCTCATGACTTGTTTATCCTCGTTAATTCGTAGGTGGCAGCTGCGTTTCAGCCTGACAGTCTGAAAGGCTGGTTGATAGGGGACAACGGGTATCCACTGAAGCGGTGGCTACTGACACTGCTGCTTAACCCCATGACCCCTGTCGAACAGAGGTATAACCGTACCATTATATGTGCTCGTACTGAACGAACATTTGGAATCCTCAAAATGTGATTCCGATGTCTGGATGTCTGTGGGGGAACACTACAGTACACTCCTCAGGTTAACAATATCATCCTGGCTTGTTGTGTTTTACACAACATAGCTCTCTGTAATGGATATTGAACTTACAGAGGAAAGAATACAGGGTTTGAGGGGAGCAGATGCTGAACTTGAAGCCCCAGTGATGGAGGTTGCAGAGTGCCAGGCAGGTCAGACAAAGCCTTGTAGACAGGGGTTCACATAACTGGCATGCAGGTACACATGCGCACCAACAAAAAAAATTGGTCCGCAATAGCGGCTGTGCACATATTTGCTAAATAGGGCCCATTGTGTCTAAGGGAATCTGAGTTGTTTACGAGAACTTATAAATTACATTTATATATGCAAGATTATACAGTCCGTTGAAAATGTGCTTTAAGTGTACATTAGTTATTTTACAGTAGTTATTGCACTCCCATTGGCCCTGCGCACTGTATTCATTTCAACTTGTAGCTCAGAAGTAAGAGTTGCTAGTTTGTTGATAAGAAAAAATATTCCAGAAACAAACATAGCCATCACTATAGTGTGGCACTTAGGGCCTCATTTACGAAGCTAAACTTTTTGCAATTACTGTGCACATTAATGATTTCCGTATTTACTACTGCAATTGGATTAATTAACACATGAATAGTGGGCATATTATGGTGCACACTCATTTTATTGTGCCTGTAATGTATTGTTTATTTTAGAACGAGGTACCCCTCCGCCCCTGTGCAATTTTTTATAGGAGGCTGTGTGGTCCATTGGTTAAAGAAAAGGGCTTGTAACCAGGAGATCCCCGGTTCAAATCCCACCTGAACCACTGACTTATTGTGTGACCCTGAGCAAGTCACTTAACCTCCTTGTGCTCCGTGTTCCGGGTGAGACGTAATTGTAATTGACTCTGCAGCTGATGCATAGTTCACACACCCTAGTCTCTGTAAGTCGCCTTGGATAAAGGCGTCTGCTAAATAAATAAATAAATAATTTTGTATTTGTTTTGTTGTGTTGTTATTATTATGATTATTATTGTTATTGTTATTATTTATTTATAAATGTGACGTTGGAGCCATATATTTTGTATTGTTTTACAGCGTGGATGGGAAGCCCCATCCACATTAAAAACCTTGTGCAGAAGGTGACCATCTCCCGAGTTAATTAATTGTTTAATTGTTGCTAATCGGGAGATGCATAAAAGCCTGCAGATCTCTGCACTGAGGGTGGGTGTTCAGAGGAGTGAACGAGAGCAAGAGAGAGAGGAGGGTAAAAATCAAAGATAAAAAATAAGTAGATCAGTGAAGGCTGCTGCCCAGCCTGATCGGATTATTTTGTGTTCGTGATTTTGTTTTGCTTACATCTTTTGTTTCGCTCTGTGAGAAAGTGTTTTTGTTTAAATATTTTATTTGTTTTTGTTATTTAAATAAACGGCACACTTCGCGTCTTTTGCCCTGCAGTCCTGCCTGACGTCACCACTACAGCCATCCCTGCCACAGTGCCATACTATGGTAATCATAATGAATATGTGATTTGTATGGTAATGTATGATATTGTATTTAAATGAGCCACCCGCTCTGAAGATTTCCATCACTCTCCATCCTCGCTGTTCCGCTTCAGCAGCCAGTTGAGTGTACCGAAGTTTCTCCTTTCATACGCCTCATCCACAGCATCCTCCCATGGCACTGTTAACTCTACCAGATGAACAAGGCATGCTGATCCAGACCACAAGTCAATATCAGGTCAAAGGTTAGTGGTGGCAATCTCAGGTGGGAAAATAAGCTGTTGTCCAACATCTGCCAACATTTTCCAGTCTCTAGCAGCTTCCAGTTGTCCTAGACGAGTTTTGGTTTTAACACCTTTTCTTGGAGGTTGCTCCCCTGGACGAAGGAATGTTGTTCTTCGTGTGTCATATATTGCTGGCATTGGTGGCAACCTGTTGGTCATGCTGCGCTTGTCTTCCAATGCTAAGGCCAAACATCGCAGCATTTGGTCATGACGCCAAGTAAACCGTCCTTGGCTAAGATCCACCTTATATCCTGTCTTAATGTAGCTGGCGATTAACACAAATGACACCACGGATCCTCTCCTACCCATAGATTAAGGTTCTGTGGTGATGGGAGAACATCATGTGTTGACATGATGAGGAAATTGATCCTGCTCTATTCCATTGTCCATAGATCTCGCCAGCCTATCTTGCGTTGTTCCACACTCTCCCATCTCGTCCATCCTCCCTGCTTGGCCAGGGAAACTGCCTTTACACACATCATCCTCGCTTCCTGCTTTTGCACCTCGTTGACTACCAGCTTCCTCCGTTGAGCTGGAGCTGCTTTGTGCCATGTAGGAGGAGCTGAACTGAGACCAAGGCCTCCTCTTCCATGCTGTACTTGCCCCATGATATCACTGATACGAAGGGCAGTCTTTGCACCTTCCACAGTCTTTGCATCTTCTTTGCCACCCACTTTCTTCCAGTTTTCAACACAGGTGCTGACTCCCTCACACATTCGTCGTGTGACTCTACCAATGTCATTTCCAATCGAACCTTAGCGCACTTAAATTCCTTGGTCAGAGCTGAGCCTGGCAGCTGCAGTATCTCTTTACCATAAAGACCTACTATAAATTTAATCGTTGCCAATTATTTTATTTTCTCCAAATTTGATATGTCCAATTATTTTTAGGCTTAGCTCACCGCTACCACCTCTGCGCTGACTCTGGAGCAGCGAAGACAAACACACGCTGTCCTCCGAAGCGTGTGCCCAGCCGACCGCTTTTTTTCACACTGTGGACTCACCATGCAGCCACCCAAGAGCTACAGCGTCGGAGGACAACGCAGCTTACAGGCAAGCCCGCAGGCGCCCGTCCAGACTACAGGGGTCGCTGGTGCACGGTGAGCCAAGGACACCCTAGCCGACCTAAACCCCCCCCCCCGGCAACGCTCGGCCAATTGTGCGTCGCCCGTCCACGGTTGGCTGTGGAATAGCCTGGACTCAAACCGGCAACGTCCAGGCTATAGGGCACATCCTGCACTCCATGCAGAGCTCTTTTACTGGATGCGCCACTCGGGAGCCCACAGCGTGGAACTTTTAACCATTTCCTGACGTATGAACTGATTAAAGCTTCCAGCTTCTCTACTGTAGTCAAGGAAACCTCATACACAGTGAGTGGCCACAGAAGTCTTTGCAGTAGACTAATCTGAAAGCACCAGAGTTTAAGTTTGCCCGGTAAAGCGCTGCTGTCAACACTCTTCAACCCTTGCACTGCTTGTTGTCTCACTTCTCCCACACGAACTGTGTCCTTTAGGTCCCCATCATACAATCTCGCAAGACTTTTCACAGGCTTTTCAGACACTGTTGGTATTGCCTCACCGTTAATGTAGAACCTCTTATCCACTACTTTACCTTTAATTATAGAGATGCTCATTGACTTGGTGGGCTTGAATTGCATTCATGCCCATGTTATTGATTAGTTTGCCCAATCAATGCATGCTCTAATTGGTGGCAGTCACATTCCAGAAGCCAAGCATTCTCCTCCCACTACCCATTTTGAGGCCCTAATAATTAGTTCCATTGCCATGGTAAAAGCCAGTGGAGAAATGGTGCATCCTGCCATTATTCCAATTTCTAGATATTGTCATGTAGTGGTGAATTCTGAAGTTGAAAAACAAAATTGCAAATCTCCGAAGTAGGCTTTCATTAAGTTTGTTATTGTCCTCGGTACATTGAAAAAATCAAACGCTGCCCAAAGAAGCTCATGTGGTACTGGCATTAGCTAAATCCAGGAATGTCACATGAAGCTCCTTCCTCTCCTTTTTAGCTGTTTGAATTTGCTGCCAGATCACACTGAAGTTCTCTAAGCATCCTGGGAAACCTGGAATACCGGCTTTCTGCACTTAAGTGTCAATGAAGCAGCTCTTCAATAGGTAAGCTTACAATCTCTGAGCAACAGTGCTGAAGAAAATCTTACCTTCCATGTTTAACAGGGAAATAGGGCGAAATTGATCGATAAGCATAGAATATTTTTCTTTGGGTATAAAAACCCCAGCTGATAGTTGCCATGCTCTTGGTACAACCTGTTTTTTCCTGTGCTACTTTCATCAATTTCCACAGGATTCATGGAACATCAGGGGCACTCTTGTACACTCTGTACAGAACTCCATTAGGCCCAGGAGATGATGACGCCCTTGCCTTTTTCACAGCTTGCTCTACTACTTTCCACTTAGGTGCACAGTCCTCCATTTGGTATTCTGGTGGATTGATAGGTTGGATGTCTGAAGGAATCGACATAGTCTCCTGCCTTTTTGAATGTGTGTGCGTGAGATGAGCTTCATTCACACTGTATTTACTAAAGGGTGATAATTGTATTGTGCACATTAAAGTGAGCGATGATTAGTTTGTTTGGACACCAGGCTTTAACCACTGATAGGCACGCTATTTAAACCTATTTTTTCTGACCTGAAAACTAGTGATGTGCAGTTTGATTCTTTTTACTGATTAGTTTGATTCATTCAATTTAGTGAATCAATTCAACAGATTTGTTTGTTTAATTCACTGATTCACTAATGCTAAATAAATACATCTTGCTGAATTACTTGGTTATGAAAATTTGTTTGAACAGAAAAATCTGGCAGCAAGGGCCATTTAAGTTAAGATTGTTCACTTGGTGGGCGCACCATAAATAAATATATACATCGTAATGTACGTGAAAATGTCTACATACATTGTATGTAGGCCAATATACTCAAATATACTACTTTACACAAAACACATGAACTAGAAGCAGCTTTCCTAGAACACTGACAAAAAACTCAATATCACAAATGTAATATAATGGAGGAAATAGAAGAGTATTTTACTGTCAATGGAAATTTCAAACAGTAAAAAAAAAAATATGTCAGTGTATATAATGCTAAGTCTCAATAGTTAACTTATATTCCAAAATATAACATTTTTAACAGCACTGAAAAAAAAGATTCTGATAAGCTGTGAAAATGCGAAATAGTAAGCAGTTTGAAATGTACGTTTTTATGACTTCTGTCAGGACACAGGACTTCTTTCTTGGCACATTTGATAACAATGCTCATTACGTGTTCTAATTCTGCTGTTTTCCACATAATGCCTGTTGATGCAGAATCCAGTCTTAAAAAATGGGTACGTCTGCATTTCTTTCTTTCATTTCTTCCAGCACTCTACTACTAGCCAATCCACTCTTTTGCTCAGTCATATTATTATTATTATTATTATTATTATTATTATTATTATTATTATTATTATTATTATTAGCAGACACCCTTACCCTGGTGCTCCCTCTGTTGTAATCCCACCAGTTAGTTTCTTCCAAGGTAATTCTTCACTTTCCATGGCTTCTTGAAGTTAAAAAGTCCTTTCCATTCGTTGAGACTCCATAGCTTCTTTAATTTCAAGTAAACTCAAAATGGTTTGCTTTGTGCAGCGTATCATAGTGATGTGTATGGTATAATCTTTCATAACTGCAACCATTGCACTGCAAATCAGACATGTTACCTTGTCGTCAAAATTATTCAGTGAAAAAGAATCATCTGGCTAACGATTTTGGAATCTTCTGTGTTCCGCCTCCACCTTTCTCTTCTGTGACATCTCCAATTACTTTTTCGCTACTGATTTTAAATTTTACACAAAGTAAAATAAATAGTTTAAACAAACCTTTGCTTCGCTATCCTAATCAAAATTATGTGCGTGAGGAAATGGATCCTGTGTGCTATTTGATTGGCTATTTTACTACCTCTGAGAGCTGCGATTGGCTTAATGGGAATGTCACTCATACAATGTAGAATGCACATGTTGTATACACACGTTATATTAAAGAGGTGGGTTGTTTTAAAGAATTACAAAACGATACAGTACATCAATGCTATTTTATAAAGTAATGGGCAGGCCCCCAAAAATTGACCATTAAGGTTAAAAGTATTAACCATTTATTTTAAACTATATCATTCAGCTTTAACTGCGACCTATTTAATAAACTGTGATTTACACACAAAAAAAGCCCTCCTGAATCTCACTGGGAATTATATTAAATTTCCCACAGGACAGGACAGGACGTGTGATATTCATTGTACTCGCATAACAACGAGCAATGTCACCCTGATCCTGTATATGCATTGAAGGAGAAAGGAAAAGGGCTTTTTTTTATATCAGACACGGTTAGAATTAAAAGGTAAGCAGTGCAGTTTCACTTTACATTGCCTCTGCTTGTCCCCTGCAGAGTGCTGTGTCTGTTGATCGCTCATTTTCGGTCAATGTAAGCCACCTCCATCTTTCACAATAAGCTACTGACCAAGAGATAGGCCTGGACTGCTGGGGCTTTTGATATCATGGTGGTCACGGGTAAGTCTCTGAGATTCTTGTGCACATTAAATTATCGCTCACAGTACATGAAGCATGCATGGTATGGTATGTAAATGAGCCAAATACTGCACATGTAAATTAATGCGTTCTCTGTTAGTAAATGGGGCACTAAATTTAGATTTGTCGCACATGTTAGGCTCACTACTTTACTCCAAATGTAGTACCCTTACGTAAATGAGGCTCTTAGAGTAATTAGTGCTGTGTGGGTGTTTCATAGTATGGTGGGGTAATAGTATGTATTTATTTATTTGCAGTCATAGTGAAGTATAACACGTAATAGTGGTAAATGGGAGTTATTTGACTTGGGTGACCCTTTCCATAATTTTCCCCTCCCCCCATAGCACACACTCTTCTGCCCGACCTGGCTAGGTTTGGCAATGCTGGAACTTACAGATAAAACGTTTTCTTTACTTCTTCAGTATACTGATTGTAAGTTTTGAAGTGAATCACATTTGAAACATAGAATATTTAAACAAATTTAAATAAGCAAGGCATTTTTGTAAATGATTGCTCTGCCCTTTCCTCTACAAATTTTGTAAGCAGTGTAAAACCATAACACCAGTGCAAAATCGGTATATTACCCTGGAGATACCAGAACCATTCGCAGACCACACATTTCATAGTGGTCCTAATACCCACACAGGCTTTCATTTAGTTGTATTCCTAGTGTTGTAATGTTAATAACCCACAACATGCATCTTTCACAGAACTCCAAGAAGTGAGTCATTAATCCAGACTCAGAATAATAGCTCACAATGCTTGTTCTTGGGTACTTTTAATTATGCACTGTGCCCAAGAGGGGCAGATGAATCCATGCAGAGGATTAATGAACAACGTTGTTGAAAGTTATCTGGATTTCACATCAGATGGTTCGTTATGCCATTGTCAGAGGTACATCAATATGTGATTTTAATCACTTGTCAGCTCTCATGTATGCAAGTTGTCTTCAGCTACAGTTGACTGCTGACTGTGCTAGTTGCATTTATAAAGTACCCTCCGCTTGGGTGTTATCAATTGGTGGTAAAACTCAAAGGAAATGCTGATGCTCTTAAACTCCAGGGGTCAAGGTAAGAAGTATATATGTGACGGTCCTCTTTATGTTGTAGAAAGCTATTATTCCAACACGATTACTGATGATACACAATTGTTTTGCTTTCGTCCTTCTAAAAGTTGCCCATAGTAAATTTGCACAGTAACTTTGCAGTGTTCCCTTTCATTTTCCTGGCTTATACTGTGCATTTACTACAGTTTGCCATGGTTTGTCATGTTTTTAATGCACTTTACCATACCTTGCCAGGCTTTGCCATGCTTACCTGTGCTTTACCATGCTTTCACTTTGCTTTATCACACATTGCTATGCTTTTACAATGGGACACTTTTACAAGGGGGCATCATGATCAAATTGTTAAAATGAAGTGCCAGGTCAGCACTCTGTTGTATAGCACAAGGGACTTTGTAAATTCCTAATGATATGATTCAAGGTAAGAACTGTAGTTTTACTAGTAAATAATTGTATGTATGTGGGAGCCCTCTTGTAAAGCACAGAAATACAGTCAGGCAGCCAAAGCAAATGTTTTTTGGCAAACCCTATGTGGAGTGTCTCACCCTAGATGCCTTTGTTATAATAATTGAACTTCCTCATTCAAATACAATTGACTCAGGTGTTCCATTATGTACAGCAATGCCTATCTTAACCAAGGGCGTGTCATCTGTGTCTGCTTATCCAGTGTGTTTCTGTTCTTCAAATACATCATACTGTACCTATGACATGAATAAACATCTACAGCTCCAGTCTTGTGTGTTTATAGTGTCACCAGACACGCTTGATAACATGTCAGCCTTATTATACACAGTTGGATTTACATTATTCCTAGTATAATCATTATAATAATTATTATTAGTCGTAGTAGTCGTAGCACTAGTTGTAGCACTAATAGTAGTTGAAGTAGTAATAGTTATAGTCATAATAGTATCCATAGTGGTATACAGGGGTACACAAAAATCCCTGACGTGTATTTTGCAATAAGTTTGTTATCGGTGTAAATTTCAGGCAATACGGGTAAGGCAGCAGATGTGACAGACGTTGACAGAAAGTTAAACAGCAGGTGCTCGGTTGAACAGGCTTATATTTCACAAGGAATGGAGTAAAAGTGATTCTCCTGGTCTCCTGTGTGCTAACATACACCCCGGCCAATCAATGGTAATGCAGAAGCGTTGACAGACAGGTGCAGCCATGTGGGGAAACAGCAGAAGATTAGGAGCACTTTAACCTGGCCTTCCCAGGTTGAGTTTAATGGGTCCTTTAGTAGATGCTAGAAATATGATCGCTTTCCTGAAGCCAAACAAGTACAAGGAGGAGGTTTGTAGAGGAAGAGCTTTGCAGTAATACAACACAGCGATGCTGAAAGAGCAGGCGCACAGCAGTGGACACAGTACAATTAGCGGACAGGTGCAGAGGCTTTTTAACACTACAAATATCTCCCTTAATGCTCTGTGTCTCAAATAGTCTCCTCATTAATTAGTGAACCATTTTTATTTGCAGCTTTCCCTGTGAACTTTCAGTTATCAAGCATCCCAAATGGGTTTTTAATTGTGCTGTATTTATAGTGGTGCACCACATTGGTTTTGAATGTTAAACTGCCGGGTCATTATCCTGCTTAGAGATATGTGTCCTGTAATAATTTGAGAGCACACAGCAGTGGTCAGGTTCCATCAATAACTTCGAACCTCAACTCAGCTGACTGGTATTCTCTCTGCCACTCTGTACTCTCTTCTGGCATTATCAGGGGCGACAACATGACAAAGGGGTGCCGCTTTTCAGAATGTCAGGGGCCTGCACAACAGTGGGTGTCATGTAAAAACATTTTAACATTTACAAATATTAACAACGTTTTTACTAAGCCCTCCGTGTTTCTCTTTAATTGGTCATTTTTAGATAAGGCACTATGGGAAAAGCATGGGGGGAAACTACAAAATGACTGTGCAAATTTACTGTGGCAAATGTTTATAAGGGAGCACAGGGAAGCAAAACAAAAATGTAAAAACTGGAACCGGACCACGGCCATTTTTGGAAGGAAGAGAAGCAGCACTGGAACCCAAACAATAAAAACATTGAACAAAAGCAGAAGGAAACAAAATGGCACAACTAAAATGAAGTGAAGACTCACAGAAAAGAAAGTTAAGTACTCTTTGCATTGGTGAGAATACTGTTTCACAACGGACTGCGAGTATAACTTGTGTTGTTTATGTAAGTGTCCCGTTTGATGGATGCTAGTGTTCTAGTTATTGTTAACTGTTACATGATTCCAGTACATAGGGACTGTGAATGGAATAAGTACACTGTTGGACTGGAAGATATCTTTATTGTATTATGAGTGCTGACTCATTGTAGTTTTGTCTGTCTCCAGGGCTTGCCTTCTCTCAACCTCCATTCCAGAAGAAGGATTGCAGAGAAGACGGACTGCTGTATCACCTGCAGACACCCTGATAAGCGAGGCTCTCACCTACTAGAGTGAAGTACCAGTGGCCGGGTCGGAAGACTAATGCTCTTGTAGGGTGGGGCCGAATGCGGGTGTGAATTAGCCCCGCTCAGAGAGTGAGACGGGGAGAGCGAGTATTAAGGACGGATTGTTTTGGTAAGGAGCCAGTTGGACTTTTGTGGACAAATTAAAGTGCATTATGGTGAAGACCACTTTTGAGAAGATTGCTTATTTTGTCCTTTGAGGAATTAAGCACTTTGTGGCCATTTGAAGGTCAGGTGACACTATAATGGTATTGTGGACATAATTAATCTACCTTCTAACAGTGTGGGACATTTTGAAATCCTCTGGTGGGACTGAACTATACTGTTTACTAACTGTGTGGATATTAAATTATAGCATCCCTGGAAAAAACATTGTTATTTTAGGGGGTGTAACTATTTTTGTTATTGACATTTCCTTGTTAAAGCTGTGTTGTGTTGATTTCTTTTGTTGTTGTTTGACATACTGTAGTAAAGATCATCCATTTTACGCAGCTGTCTGTGTGGTTCCTGTGCGCTCCTGGGGTGGGTATAGAAGAGAAGGTTATTATAACAAGTATACTTACCTGTAAAGTCACGCAAACGTAACATCTGACACTTTCTAAACTGTAAGTTTGTTATACTGATACAAAAATACAGAAAATGTGTTTTTTTTAATAATTGAACAAACTTCTAAATATAAACACCGTTTTTGGGACCCAAGCTAAATGTTTTTAATGTTGACAATTCAGGCTCGATTGATGGAAACACCTTGACGGCAACAGGTTTTAACCAGCTAGTGAACTTTCACCTCTGTCTCAGACCTGTCTCAAACTGATAAGGATGTGGGTCCCCACTGTAATGTGTTGCTTGTTAGCTGTGCAAATTCCAGACCCTGTGTGAAATGCCCTCGGTGAGCCTGACAGAAACAGGTGGTTATTTAACCTGAGTGTCAATGTTAGCTTTTGGGAAAACTACCTTCCACACACAATGCCTGTTAAACAGGGCTCCACAAACATCAATTCTAGTTGAAATTCCCTTGGACAGTTTTGTTATTTAACCAAACGTCTTTATCCATTTCCTAGCGTTTTGAATGTACTCACCACCTTCGCTTTCATCCATGCTTTGTGAATGACAATAGATTCTTAACAGGCTCTATACATTGTTACTGCTTACTTAAATAAGATGCCTGTTCGTCTGAAGAACTTCAGAATTTCAAGAGGGAAATTCTGTATTAGGTTTCTTTACAGATCAGAGGTATACATGTTACTCAAACACACTAGGAATGGTGTCATTAAACAACAATCCTTTATAACAATATGTTAAATAATTATTTTATAATATGTCCTTAGATATACATTGCCTGGTCACTTTATTAGGACCTATATACCCAGTTTGATTTGGCATAGTTTTCCAGGTATATCTAGAGTGCCTTGATTACTCTGGAAGGCCGGACTAATGCCATGTCTTGAGCTTCACATTGCACTTGTACCCTGATGGCGATGGCTGTTTTCAAGACAATAATGCACCCATCCACCATGTCACAATTGTGAATGAATGGGTCAAGGAGCAGGACAGACATCTTTGGGAGGTATATTTATAATTCAAATTTAAGTGACATGGGCAGGTCCAATCAAAACACAGATATGAGTATGTATATTCATTCTTGTATCTTAAAAGGAAAATGATCAAACTTTTACCATTTTAAATAAATTCAATTAAAATACAAAAATTAATTCAATATACCTTTTGTACAAATTCCAATATTTTTGGAAAACTAATTCAGATATCAAAAGTCATGTAAACACAGTTTTCGAAAATGTATCAGAATATTCTGAAAGTCACTTTTCGGAAAACAGCACCTAGAAGTTTTCAGAATTTAATCGGAAATTAACAAAATGTATATCATGTAATTAAACACACTTTTCAGAAAACTTATTGAAATAGAATACTGCGCATGTGCACAATTTGACCCTTTTCTCCTGCACGTGGTTTTAGAACAGAAAATAATATTAATCAGTAGTCAGTCTGCATGCATCCATTTGTCTAGTTAGGGATAAAGTAATACATTTGTTAAAGTCTGTATGTATTTGTTAGTAGCCCATACTGAAGCAGCAAATGTTTTCCAGCTTTAAAATGATGTGAGAATTTAAAATAATGTCTGCAAAAGAAACTGGTAATATAGAACAGGATGAGCTGTTGGAAAGGTTGATTGCACATTGTGGGGAATCTGAATAGAGGTATAGGATAGTAATCTTTGAATTTAAGACCTGACACTTCAGTTTATTGGATTGGTCTCCGTTCTGTCGCAGAAATGTCCGGTCTGTTCAAATCGTACTTAGGCTACTACAGTACTTTGCATGCGAAAATATCCTGCATTTTCCGAAAACTTCAATCCATGTATACAGTTGAATTCTAATTAGATTTTCTATCATTACTCATGTAAACACAGAAAAGTGACATTTTAAGAAAACGCTTTCTGATTTAGTTTTCCAAAAAACATTAATTTTCGGAAAACGCTTTCTCATGTTAACGTGCTGAATGATGCCTAGAATCCCCGGCTTATGGAACACATTGTATATTAAACACACTTGAAGGACGGCGTCTGGCTGTCTGTCCCAGTAAAAACAACAACAACAAAAATAAATGTAGTTAGTTCCTTAATGCATTTATCCAAAAAGAATGCCCACCTGCAAATGTAGCGGTGATGTCTGTATACCTCCGGTAGTGTGCCCTTAGTTACCCATTAATTTCTTGATCAGGGTAGGAGAATGTCACGGACTGCAAACCTTCATTACGGATGGACGGGGGTTGTAAAGAGGAGATCTTAGACAGGGGTTGTAAAGAGGAGATCTTACTAGACAGGGGTTGTAAAGAGGAGATCTTCGACAGGGGTTGTAAAGAGGAGATCTTACTAGACAGGGGTTGTAAAGAGGAGATCTTGGACAGGGGTTGTAAAGAGGAGATCTTCGACAGGGGTTGTAAAGAGGAGATCTTCGACAGGGGTTGTAAAGAGGAGATCTTCGACAGGGGTTGTAAAGAGGATACCTTAGACAGGGGTTGTAAAGAGGAGATCTTCGACAGGGTGAGTAAAACGTGCATCTATATATACTGTTGTGCCGGGATTCAATTACTAATTAATTATTCACTTGAATCCCAGCACGTGAACTCATTTGTGCAACCCCGTGCTCACATACTATTAAATACTTTAAATGCGTGTGATCCCTGTGCCTAAATACAATCATACATTTTAAACACTCGTAGGTGAACATGATTTATTTACATATTGTAGCACTGAGCTGTGGGGTTTCCTGTATATATTGAGACAGATAGTTGTGGCTCAAAGCAGTAGGAAACCTCTGTATTTATGTATTTTTTAGCTTTTAGTGGACAATGGCTCTCATTCCTCTCCTCTCACTCACAAATTCAACCTCTCTCTCTCTCTCTCTCCACCAGATCCGCACACACCCAAATCCCTCCCCTTCCTCACTCATTGGTCCAACACTCCCTATCTCTGACTGCTCATATCAGACCTGCTCCCACCCCCTGTGATGCGCTCACACACATGCAGTCTTTCAGCTCAAGTCATACAAGCACCAAAACACTCAGAGAACGCTAAACCCCACCGCACACAGCCAGACTCAAGCCGCCCGACTCATCTCATCTCAACTGGCCGTACAGAGTTGGGATGAATCGTAGCAGTGTGTGTGCCCTTAAAACCAAGATTATGCAAATTTCAGCGGGATGTCTTCAGATTTGAAGATTGAATATGTTGAATCTTTTTCAGACGCAGTTTCGTTCATATGTGATCAGTCTGTCTGTGTGCGGCGGTTGCCGACCAAGACTGACTGAGACCGATTAGTCATAAGGGTGTCAACCAATGGTGAAGCAGGTTTAAGTGATGTAGCTTGTCATGTAACTTGTCATACAAGATGGCGGAATATTGACAGCTTTAGCTCCACGGGTAAAAGTACATTAGTCTTGAATTGCTCTGAATGTCCCGAATTCAAAAATACCAGATATGTGTACATTTGAATAGCTTTTTAGGCGATTACTAATCAAAGGTAAATTATCAATTTACCTTTTTATTATCAATCTACTGGCGGCCTATATTTTCTTACTGCGCTAAAACAGAATTAACTGGTGCGTCGATCTCCAGTAGGTCACAAATCACAAGCCCCTAGATCAGGGATGGCGAACCTTTTTTAGCTGGAGTGCCCAAAGTTGGATTTTTTTTGTCACTAAATGCCAAGTGTGCCAATGATTAATTAGGGGTGTAAAAGGTTATACGGTGGCTAAACGGTAACTTTTTAAAGCAATATTTACTTTCCTTTTTTATTGTAATTAAGTTTTTATTAAGCAAACATACCAAAAAAACAGCAATCTACAATACAAAATAATCAAGAACATTACATGAACTAGGACAGAACCCTTCCATCCGCCCTCATCCCCTCACAACCTCCCCAAACCCTGAACCCCCTCCCCTCTGTTGTCTGGAGAGCAGGTGTGGGGAACAATATTACATTCCTATGACGAATGGGACTTCTGCTGCTGAATATCCGCTGACATTTTTTCAACCCGTGGTTCATAGTCAGTTATTTTAGAGCAACACACGCAGCACTCATGTCATCTGTCAGCCTGTTGCGCATGTCTGATTTGATCAAATTCATGCCAGAAAAAGCTGCTCACAAAAATATGATGAGCCAAAAAGTTAGAAGTGAAATTCCAAGAGTTTTCATTGCTTTGAAAGAATTTGGCAAAAGAATTACAGACTTTCAATATCTAATTTTCTGCACTTTCTGCTTTTTCCCCATCTACTCTGTCACACTCAATCTGCTGTAATGTTACATGCAGATCAGTGAATTTTCTTTTCCACACTGCACTTTCTTGAAATTCCAACAATTCCATTTCCAAACTTTCAAGTCCCAACCATTCCAACTGGGAAATATTCAGTTGGTCAAACATGGCTGTGTCAGGACTGCTCATGAAAGACAGTGTTGCCTCCATGTTGCGGAACTGAATAAACCTGGCTGCAAATGCTTCCCTTGAAGCCCCACGATTTTGGAAAACTGGTGGTAAACTTCCTGCAGATTACTGGGACTGTCTGCAAAGTGTGCAGATTTCTGCAAATGTGTTTTGCCCTGATATCCCCAAACATGCTTTCAGCTGTTTTGCCAAAACCCTGCAATTTTGGTTCACGTCATTAAAATCAACCCCATCCCACTCCTGTTCCCCTTTATACTTCACTGGGCACTTAATGCTGGTCTCCCCTCACCTCCCATAATTTACTCTTGTCCCTGAGAACTCGCAATCTGTTCTAAGCAATTCCTTACATTCCCATTCCCTGTCCCTAAGTACACTGCACATTCTAATCTACACTCACATGCTGTTCTTGCTGGAGACTGCAGCCGGGGAGCGTGGCTGTGGTAGAAGGCAGTGGAAGACTACTTTGGGGCAGGCCAGTGGGAGGCAAAGTGAGGCAGCAAGACTGATCAAATTCAGACAAAAATGAATAATTATGAATATGCATGTTCTTTCTGTCCCTAGATCCATTTTTGCTCATAGATTATATTATATATTTTTGTAAATTTACAGACATAAAAGCAATAGTGATAGTGCACCTCACAGGGACCCATCAGCTTTTGCATATGCCCCGCTATATTTTGGACAATGAGACTCTTTAATCCTTATTCAAGTAAAATCAATCAATCTTAATTTTATATAGCCCTTTCATAGTGGAACATCATCTCAAAGCACTTCACAGCATGTAAAAGAATAACAGTGCCTCATACAATAAATACATAGTTTGAATATTATATTGCTAAACTACAGTAAAATACATAAATCACATTTCATGATGCATTAAGTTTAAGAATTATAATGCTAAACATCAGTAAAAGCAACAATCACTGTGCATCATACAATAAATATAAGACGTTTGCTCAATTGGCGCTGCACCAGTAACCCTGGCCATAATTGTTTTGTTTTTCTGTTTGCAATTGCACATAGTAGCAGCCATTACAGGTGTACCATCATTTTTTTCAACTGTATATTTACTTACATAAAACATATCTATTGCTTTTACATTTTGTAAAATAACTATTTAAAAGACGAGTAGCAGATAACATACTTATTAGAAAAAGATTTCTGTGGTGTCAAACTACCTTGAAAACAAAGGAATATCCACAAATGTACTCTACATATCAGAGGCATAATTTATTTTGAGACGATTGTTTTTGAGAATTTACAACCTGCTTTTCCCCACTGTATGAAGAGGGGTAACATACCCACAGTATGGCCCGTCAGAATTTAAACCTGCATTTCCCCATAGTTTGAAGATTAAAATAGTATTTATAAAAATAAAATAAAAAACAAACATAAAAACAGTGCATCAAACAAAGAATACATAGTTTGAGATATGTGACAGTGAAATATATTTTCGGTATTTATGACAAGGGAAAGGTTTGACAATCAAAACAGAGTGGGACATTTGCTTTAAAGTTCAATGCACAAATACACGTGTTGCTGCCACTGACACCTGCAAAAGACCTTGCACTGCACATTAACACGTGTGCGAAAAGCTGTACATCTTTTTAGAAAAGATGTAAGCCGAAAGTGCTTGGTTATGTAATTTCGACCTATTTTAGGCTCGCAGACCCCGACCCGTCTGTAAAGTATTAAAGATTGTGGCCATTTCTCCATTTAGTACAGGAGATGACGGTCAGTAAAATGCTACAAGCATCAGGCTAACGATCCCTTCCTCCCGCGTGTCCCGCTGAAACATCCATAGCTGACTACAATTACATTTGATCCTCCATGGGACAGACTTACTGTTTTTGATCAGCTTTCTGTTCCCAGGGTACTTGAATAAAGCAGCTCAACAGCATAAACAGCCAACCATGAGCGTGTCGATAATAACGGCTACAGTTAGCACTGCTCAATTACTGAAGGCAGGGCCGTCCTTGCAAATCAAACTGACTGGCTTTCCAAAGTGCCACTCGGAAGGCGTGCAAAAAAAAAAGCAGGTAACTGCTCACTCGGCGTGCCAACAAATACGACTCTTCGTGCCACTCTGGGCACGCGTGCCATAGGTTCGCCATCGCTGCCCTAGATCCACATGCTGAGAAAAAACGCCAAAGTCAAATAAAAATCAACATTGGATTTTATTTACCACAGGCTAAAGTGTAGTAGACAAACTATACAAAAAGTCAAACACTGCCTGAAACGTTTGCACATTGTAAATGGTCAATAGCTAGATGAATAGGCTAAGCGCTTCTTTTGGTTGCCTCGTGGCTGTTTCTGCTGTTTCGTGATGTTGAGCTAAGTTAATACAAAAATGTGTACAGGGCAGTATTAATTAAATTTGCATACATAGTAATCACCAGTATCTAGTTGTTGTCAGTAATTCAGTCTTAGCGCAGTGTGCTACACCCAGTCGGGAAAAACTCAATTGTGACGTCAAACCAAAACTGAGCACAACTGTGCATACTCAGATGAGATGAGTCGGGACGGCTTGAGTTGGGCTGTGTGCGGTGGGCTTAACAGATCTGAACAAGAATAACACAGTTTACAAACACACATTATTTACAGAGTACTCCCATCCCCTTCCTCAGTCCATAATCAGGTCCATTCCCACATTGTCACCAGCTTTTTGAAGCAACATTGCATTGTTTGCTGACTGACAAAGTTCCAAGCATGCTTTAGCAATCGCACAGCATCTAACAGAGACATTTTATTAACACTGAATTTTCATGCTGATGCTCATCGCTTTTCTCTTTACAGCCATGCTTGCTTGCTGTTGCAGTCAGTGCTGATTTTTCAAACTGTAAATAAACCTGGCACTGCACACAGGGATTAAATAGCCAAAGTACAGTCCAGGGGTAATCGCTCAGTAACGAGGTGCAAACAGCTGATTGATCGATCTGTCAAGCTTTTTACTATAGTAAAGTGTCATCTTTTTATTGAATAATCTTGAGCCAGACCAAATCCTTCTGTGCGAACATTCTGCATCCCTGTTCTTGATATTAACCTCATTTAGAGGTGGATGGAGAACAAAGGCATGACTTGTCATATAAAACAAACACTCAGACACTAGCCAGCAAACCCTTATCCGAGCTTCCCTTCACTGAAAAATGTTTGCCAGTGTCAGAGTCAATAAACCTGAAACTGTGTGCTTGCTGTTTTACGAGATTAATTAATTTCAACTGATCTGCATTCTAGGGAGCCTTAAGCATGTATCTTTAATTGACTGATAAGATGGATCCAAGCATGTTGTATGTGATGAATTATACATGTTTGGAACAAGACTAAATAGTCAGGCTTGTGCCAAGATGGAGACCGCCTGTAGGTTACTCAAGTGTATATTAACTTTGATCTGCTGCATTCAGAGCTCATAAACTTTCATAGTCATCTGCAGTTGCAACATCTTGACTGCTTCAGACAGCATTAAGACAGCACCGTGGAAAAGCCCGTTATTAGCACAGTCTGCATGTACAATTACATTGAAAGCTCCTGTAACATCTCATTCCAGCTGGCAGGAATCTTTTCTGTTGAAATTATTCAGAGGGGTTCAATGTGGTCCCAGTGGCTATATGTATAATGACTTTTGGCAGAATGGAACATTCTTTTTTAAATTTTAGATATGCAGAGTTTAAAGCATGGTACATGCAGCAGGGTTGGGCCAAAAGACACTGCAGTCTCACTGGCAATCAATAAAGACACTGCAGTCTCACTGGCAATCAGTAAAGACACTGCAATCTCACTGGCAATCAGTAAAGACACTGCAATCTCACTAGCAATCAATAAAGACACTGCAATCAATAAAGACACTGCAATCTCACTGGCAATTAATAAAGACACTGCAATATCACTAGCAATCAATAAAGACACTGCAATCTCAGTAGCAATCAATAAAGACACTGCAATCTCACTGGCAATCAATAAAGACACTGCAGTCTCACTAGCAATCAATAAAGACACTGCAATCTCACTGGCAATCAATAAAGACACTGCAGTCTCACTAGCAATCAATAAAGACACTGCAATCTCACTAGCAATCAATAAAGACACTGCAATCTCACTAGCAATCAGTAAAGCTTGCTTACGATCTCTAAGCTGATAACATACAATTATGCTATTATGTATTTAAGTACAAAATTATTACTTTGTTTTACATTACATTGTTTAAGAATCTTTCTTTTTCTTCCGGAAAAATAGCACTATTGTCATAGCGTGTTACTTCTTTTTCTTTGTTAATTGTTTCATCATAGAGGGTGAGTGGGTGGCACCAGCAAAGTTGTGAAAGGCCATTTGGTCACATGATTTGAAAGTAATGAAAAAGTCTGTTCAGTCCTAGGTCATTAAAATTAGGCAGACTAGCTCATAAACGGGTGAAAAAAGAAACAATGGTTAAACTCAAAATGGATCAACAAAACCACGTCTGTAAAATTCAAAAGAGTTGCAGAGTAAATGCTAAGGAAATTAACACATTTAAATTAATCTAAAATTTGGATTAACTTAACACTAGTTTCGCCAAAGAAAATATTACCCAAATCACTACTAACGTTTAGAAATACACGTTTCTCCAGCTTTACCAGATTATTTGTGTGATTAACCATGTAAGAAATGCCAGGTAATTAAAGGATAGAGGTGACTGTGGAACACAGCAACCCCAGTATCACTGTCATACAACTTTTAAATGTAATTTATTTATTTACCTTTGTAGTTCAATGAAAGGGTTAACTTTATGAGAGCAGAGAGCATCCGTGTGAAGTGTTTCATCAGTAAGCAGTGGTTTTAGAACCGGTGTTATTAATTAGTCTTACCGCCATTGAAAACAATATGAGAGCAGGTTGTTGTTTCCTGTAATTATCTCTGTTGCACAGTAGTTACTGTTAATAGTTAACCTAGTGTTAGGGTTGAAGCTAGGACTAGGGTAACACAACATTACATTTTATTACAAACCTTGTTCCAGGCAATCAGGCTTTTAACGGTCATTATCCTACAACAGATCCCTAACTAGAATCTCACTTCAAACAGCGACAGAAATTTGAAGCAGCCTAAAGTGATCCAATTCAAAATATAACTTAAAAATACATTTTAAAAATGTCATTATCTGTAGGCAATTGACCTTGTATTTCCCCTGTCTCTGCGGTCAATTATGTAGCAGGTAATGTCAGCAGCGTTGCACATTAATGCTAGTGCTTAGAATGGAAATTACTGGAACGTTCAGGGAGGGTTCAGGAAGGACTGCTTCTCTTCATTGTGCTACAGTGGACTCAACTGACCAGATGCCCAATGAGCTCAAAGCTGACACACAGGGCTGATCTGTGACCTCCAGGGCCTGCAAGATGCTTTTGGCACACTTCCTGTACTGCAGCCATCCCGCCTCTCTCTGACAGACTCTGATGTTTCCATGGGAGTAAGCACAACCTGGTGGAATTAAGAAAACACAAGAAAGCTGTGCTGACTCATGGCATGACACTAAGGATCATTTAAGATCAAAACATTCCAAATGCAATTGTTAGTGATCCTTGCCCTTGAATATAATGCTCTCTTCCAATAAGCTGGAATCTGGAACAATCGCATGTTATATAAATATGTGGATTAGCTCAGTCCCCAGCGTGCTGGTAAAGCCTGCTCACAGTTGTGTTCAGTTGGCTTTGCATTGCCCCAACAACCTTACAGAGACTGCTGTCATCCACAGAGCGAAGCAGGACCCCACTGTGCGCAGCTGTGCACTGATTCTGACACAGACCTCAGTTTCACTAAACTGTCACTGCCACTTCGTTCTGAGACACTTGTGTCTTCAATGACAATATTAGTGTCACTGGCCTGGTTTAAGAATTCTGGGTAGTCCAGCTGACCTACATTGAGAACAGAAAAGCTGTTGATAGAATTATTCCAATCTTAATTGTATGTAATTTCATTTTACTACAATGAGGAAGGCAGAAAGCCAGCATATCTTTCTACTGGACTACATTTAGATTCATTTAGATAGAGATGAATAATCTGTAATTACAATCTAAAAGACAGCCATTCCCATTATGAAGCAATATGTAAATGTACAGTAGATGAGGTCTACTGTCACTTTAAATATCAACCAAAATGGTTTTCCATAGATGGGATTAAATGATAATAGTGCAATTACAAGCTTTACAAGTACACTGAAGAAGGCACTAGCCATAACGTTTGTCTTTAGCTACTGGAAGATGGCATGTGCTACATACTGTAATAATCCCATTACAAGCAAAAGTGAGCGATAATTAGTTTTTTGTTTCTGTACGTGGCACAGGGTAAAGGAGCTGGTACAAGTGAAAATGAGGTAATGAACACAAAGGAAATATAGCAGGTCTTGCGAGAGCCCCGGCAGTTGTTCGAACCTGGTGTTGAAGAGTGAGGGATACTGTGTATTGGGTAGAGAGGTACTGTGTATTGGGTAGAGAGGTACTGTGTATTGTGTAGAGAGGTATTGTGTATTGGGTAGAGAGGTAGTTTGTATTGGGTAGAGAGGTACTGTGTATTGTGTAGAGAGGTGCTGTGTATTGGGTAGATAGGTACTGTGTATTGGGTAGAGAGGTGCTGTGTATTGGGTAGAGAGGTACTGTGTATTGGGTAGAGAGGTACTGTTTTTGTGCCTGTGTATTGGGTAGAGAGGTGCTGTGTATTGGGTAGAGAGGTACTGTGTATTGGGTAGAGAAGTACTGTGTATTGGGTTGAGAGGTATTGTGTTAGTGCCTGTGTATTGGGTTGAGAGGTACTGTGTATTGGGTTGAGAGGTACTGTGTATTGGGTTGAGAGGTGCTGTGTATTGGGTTGAGAGGTACTGTTTTTGTGCCTGTGTATTGGGTAGAGAGGTACTGTGTATTGGGTAGAGAGGTACTGTGTATTGGGTTGAGAGCTACTGTGTATTGGGTAGAGAGGTTCTGTGTATTGGGTAGAGAGGTTCTGTGTATTGGGGAGAGAGGTACTGTGTATTGGGTTGAGAGGTACTGTGTATTGGGTTGAGAGGTGCTGTGTATTGGGTAGAGAGGTACTGTTTTTGTGCCTGTGTATTGGGTCGAGAGGTGCTGTGTATTGGGTAGAGAGGTACTGTGTATTGGGTTGAGAGGTACTGTGTTAGTGCCTGTGTATTGGGTTGAGAGGTGCTGTGTATTGGGTAGAGAGGTGCTGTGTATTGGGTAGAGAGGTTCTGTGTATTGGGTTGAGAGGTACTGTGTTAGTGCCTGTGTATTGGGTAGAGAGGTGCTGTGTATTGGGTTGAGAGGTACTGTGTATTAGTAGAGAGGTACTGTGTATTTAGTAGAGAGGTACTGTGTATTGGGTTGAGATGTACTGTGTATTGGGTTGAGAGGTACTGTGTATTGGGTAGAGAGGTACTGTTTTTGTGCCTGTGTATTGGGTAGAGAGGTGCTGTGTATTGGGTAGAGAGGTACTGTGTATTGGGTAGAGAAGTACTGTGTATTGGGTTGAGAGGTATTGTGTTAGTGTCTGTGTATTGGGTTGAGAGGTACTGTGTATTGGGTTGAGAGGTACTGTGTATTGGGTTGAGAGGTGCTGTGTATTGGGTTGAGAGGTACTGTTTTTGTGCCTGTGTATTGGGTAGAGAGGTACTGTGTATTGGGTAGAGAGGTACTGTGTATTGGGTAGAGAGGTTCTGTGTATTGGGTAGAGAGGTTCTGTGTATTTGGGAGAGAAGTACTGTTTTTGTGCCTGTGTATTGGGTAGAGATGTACTATGTATTGGGTAGAGAGGTATTGTGTTAGTGCCTGTGTATTGGGTTGAGAGGTACTGTGTATTGGGTAGAGAGGTGCTGTGTATTGGGTAGAGAGGTACTGTGTATTGGGTAGAGAGGTGCTGTGTATTGGGTAGAGAGGTACTGTGTATTGGGTAGAGAGGTTCTGTGTATTGGGTAGAGAGGTACTGTGTATTGGGTAGAGAGGTACTGTGTATTGGGTTGAGAGGTACTGTGTTAGTGCCTGTGTATTGGGTAGAGAGGTACTGTGTATTGGGTTGAGAGGTACTGTGTATTGGGTAGAGAGGTACTGTGTATTGGGTAGAGAGGTACTGTGTATTGGGTAGAGAGGTTCTGTGTATTGGGTAGAGAGGTATTGTGTATTGGGTAGAGAGGTACTGTGTATTGGGTAGAGAGGTACTGTGTTAGTGCCTGTGTATTGGGTAGAGAGGTTCTGTGTATTGGGTATAGAGGTTCTGTGTATTGGGTAGAGAGGTTCTGTGTATTGGGTAGAGAGGTACTGTGTATTGGGTAGGGAGGTACTGTGTATTGGGTAGAGAGGTGCTGTGTATTGGGTAGAGAGGTACTGTGTATTGGGTAGAGAGGTGCTGTGTTAGTGACTTTGTATTGGGTAGAGAGGTACTGTGTATTGGGTTGAGAGGTACTGTGTTAGTGACTTTGTATTGGGTAGAGAGGTACTGTGTATTGGGTAGAGAGGTACCGTGTATTGGGTTGAGAGGTTATGTGTATTGGGTAGAGAGGTACTGTGTATTGGGTAGAGAGGTACTGTGTATTGGGTAGAGAGGTACTGTGTATTGGGTTGAGAGGTACTGTGTTAGTGCCTGTGTATTGGGTAGAGAGGTACTGTGTATTGGGTTGAGAGGTACTGTGTATTGGGTAGAGAGGTACTGTGTATTGTGTAGAGAAGTTCTGTGTATTGGGTAGAGAGGTACTGTGTATTGGGTTGAGAGGTGCTGTGTATTGGGTAGAGAGGTACTGTGTATTGGGTTGAGAGGTACTGTGTATTGGGTAGAGAGGTACTGTGTATTGGGTAGGGAGGTACTGTGTATTGTGTAGAGAGGTACTGTGTATTGGGTTGAGAGGTACTGTGTATTGGGTTGAGAGGTACTGTGTTAGTGACTTTGTATTGGGTAGAGAGGTACTGTGTATTGGGTAGAGAGGTACTGTGTATTGGGTTGAGAGGTTATGTGTATTGGGTAGAGAGGTACTGTGTATTGGGTAGAGAGGTACTGTGTATTGGGTAGAGAGGTACTGTGTATTGGGTTGAGAGGTACTGTGTTAGTGCCTATGTATTGGGTATAGAGGTTCTGTGTATTGGGTTGAGAGGTAGTGTGTATTGGGTTGAGAGGTACTGTGTATTGGGTTGAGAGGTACTGTGTATTGGGTAGAGAGGTACTGTGTATTGGGTAGGGAGGTACTGTGTATTGGGTAGAGAGGTACTGTGTATTGGGTAGAGAGGTACTGTGTATTGGGTAGAGAGGTACTGTGTATTGGGTTGAGAGGTACTGTGTATTGGGTAGAGAGGTGCTGTGTATTGTGTAGAGAGGTACTGTGTATTGGGTAGAGAGGTGCTGTGTATTGGGTAGAGAGGTACAGTGTATTGGGTAGAGAGGTACTGTGTATTGGGTAGAGAGGTACAGTGTATTGGGTAGAGAGGTACTGTGTATTGGGTAGAGAGGTGCTGTGTATTGGGTAGAGAGGTACTGTGTATTGGGTAGAGAGGTACTGTGTATTGGGTAGAGAGGTATTGTGTTAGT